>CM042385.1:31815102-32110102 GCA_023634145.1 Thymallus thymallus | reverse complement strand
CACTTGGCTTCATAAAATAAGAAGCTTGCATCCCTCTGTCCGTATAGCACATTCACATTAGGTTCATATTAAGATGATGCTAGTACGTTACTGGCATTGACTAACTGTCCATCTCCCTCCTACCCATGTTCCCCTGGCTTTTAGTCTTACTGGCTTTAGACCTGTCCATCTTTTTCACCTAGTCCCCCTCTCTTTCTCCCCCATCTCTCCTCCCGCTCGCTGCCCCTCCCCCTTTCTCTACCTGCCCTTCTCCTCCCCCCCTCTCTCCTCTCCGTCCTCCCCCTCTCTCCCCTCCTCCACTCTCCTCTCTCACTCTACCCCCCTCCCTGGCGCCTGCAGACGCATGATGGTTTGGTTTGCCTGTGTATAGTCATGCTCATTGGGGAGAGGCTAGGCACCGTACAGTAACGTTAGTGTGCTCTAAACACCTGCATGCTGATGCATTGTGCATGTGTGCTTAGTACTAGGGGTTGATTGTTACATCTATTGCCTGAGGCTTGTGCCCACGTTCATCCTTAGAGTACTAAGATTGCAAAATATGAAGGTGCTTTCCTTTTCAGACTTCCAGACAGCTTGGTAAGCAAGTTAATTCCCTCTGGGTTATAGTACATTTAATGTGTAAGCTGGTTTGTAATGTGGTCTCACAGCTACATGATATCATCAGGTAACAATCACCTGTTGAATCAGATGTGTGGGAAGCTCTTGAACATAGAACATGTTTTACATATGTTCACTTGGTGCATTATAATATATGTTATTCTGCTGTAGAGAGAGAGAGACACACAGACAGAGAGAGAGAGAGGGAGAGAGAGATAGAGAGAGAGAGAGACACAGACAGAGAGAGAGGGAGAGAGAGATAGAGAGAGAGAGAGACACAGACAGAGAGAGAGACAGACAGAGAGAGAGTGAGGGAGAGAGAGAGAGAGAGAGAGAGAGAGAGAGAGAGAGACAGACAGACAGAGAGAGAGAGAGATAGAGAGAGAGAGAGAGAGAGAGATAGAGAGCCAGAGAGAGAGAGAGAGAGAGAGAGCCAGAGAGAGAGAGCCAGAGAGAGAGCCAGAGAGAGAGCCAGAGAGAGAGAGAGAGAGAGAGAGAGAGAGAGAGAGAGAGAGAGAGAGAGAGAGAGAGAGAGAGAGAGAGAGACTACAGATCTATTATTCAGTTTGGCAGTAGCTCTACTGTGACATGACTGAATATACAAAGGAAGAAGGCGAGAGAAACTGTTGCCTTATGTAACCTATTAGCTGGGGTGTCATTAACATTTAATGTTGTGATGTGGTTCCGTGGTCCGTGGCGGTGCAATGGCCTTATGTTCAGTACAGAGAACCCTCCCTTGCATCACCCTAACACACAGCTGTCTAACACACAGCAGTCTAACACACAGCAGTCTAACACACAGCAGTCTAACACACAGCAGTCTAACACACAGCTGTCTAACACACAGCAGTCTAACACACAGCAGAGCAGTCTAACACACAGCTGTCTAACACACAGCAGTCTAACACACAGCAGTCTAACACACAGCAGTCTAACACACAGCTGTCTAACACACAGCAGTCTAACACACAGCAGTCTAACACACAGCAGTCTAACACACAGCAGTCTAACACACAGCAGTCTAACACACAGCAGTCTAACACACAGCAGTCTAACACACAGCTGTCTAACACACAGCAGTCTAACACACAGCTGTCTAACACACAGCAGTCTAACACACAGCAGTCTAACACACAGCAGTCTAACACACAGCTGTCTAACACACAGCAGTCTAACACACAGCAGTCTAACACACAGCAGTCTAACACACAGCAGTCTAACACACAGCAGTCTAACACACAGCAGTCTAACACACAGCTGTTTCTCTCAGGACATACAGTACTGGAGTGGTACTACATATTTAAAAGGGTTCTATGTAATACCAGAAAGGGTTATTTGGCATGTAACGATAGCAGAACCCTCTATAAAGAACCATGTTCTGGAGGTTCTATATACAGTCAAACCTCTATTGTGCTATAAAGAACCATTTTCTGAACTGCAAATAACCATTTAAGGGCTCTAAGGGTTCTTTGAGGGATTATGGTTCCACATAGAACCATCACCCTTATCAAAGAACCCTTGAAGAACCCTCTATTGAGGTAACTCTGTGTGTAGTATTTCCAGTGTTACAGGAACAGGTTCTGTCCTTCAGAGAGATGAGAAACTCAATATACAATAGGATCACTGTTTGCTGCCAACAAAGTTTGAGCTTGTATGAAATATCATGACAACAGTGATCAAACTGACAATTGCCGTCTTGTCCAGTTCCTGTTCATTTGGATGTTTGTAATCACCCTCCTCTTACTGACTATGAAGAATGTGTATTGTACTGTAGATGTGAGGTTACAGTAAGTTATAGGTCCTCTTACTTACTATTGTACTGTAGAATTTTTTTACAATTTTTATTTTTTTTTACCTTTATTTTACTAGGCAAGTCAGTTAAGAACAAATTCTTATTTTCAATGACGGCCTAGGAACAGTGGGTTAACTGCCTTGTTCAGGGGCAGAACGACAGATTTTTACCTTGTCAGGTCGGGGATTCGATCCAGCAACCTTTCGGTTATGCTGCACTCACCTCAGTGCTATCTCTGCTGCACTCACATCAGTACTATCTCTGCTACACTCACCTCAGTACTATCTCTGCTGCACTCACATCAGTACTATCTCTGCTGCACTCACCTCAGTACTATCTCTGCTGCACTCACCTCAGTACTATCTCTGCTGCACTCACATCAGTACTATCTCTGCTGCACTCACCTCAGTACTATCTCTGCTGTACTCACCTCAGTACTATCTCTGCTGCACTCACCTCAGTACTATCTCTGCTGCACTCACATCAGTACTATCTCTGCTACACTCACATCAGTACTATCTCTGCTGCACTCACATCAGTACTATCTCTGCTGCACTCACATCAGTAGTATCTCTGCTGCACTCACATCAGTACAATGCTACACTCACTTCAGTACTATCTCTTCTGCACTCACATCAGTACTATCTCTGCTGCACTCACAGACTTGCTTCACAGAATAACACATTAGTAGCCAGTTTCACGTCTGCTGCACCATCAGACTCCCCAAGGGCATGAGATCAAAGGGATATCAAATCAAATTATTTGACACATGCGCCGAATACAACAGGTGTAGACTTTACAGTGAAATGCTGACTTACAAGCCCTTAACCAACAATACAACAGGTGTAGACCTTACAGTGAAATGCTTACTAACAAGCCCTTAACCAACAATACAACAGGTGTAGACCTTACAGTGAAATGCTTACTTACAAGCCCTTAACCAACAATACAACAGGTGTAGACCTTACAGTGAAATGCTGACTTACAAGCCTTTAACCAACAATACAACAGGTGTAGACCTTACAGTGAAATACTTACTAACAAGCCCTTAACCAACAATACAATGTGAGGAGGCTATATACAGGGGTACCAGTACAGAGTCAGTGTGAGGAGGCTATATACAGGGGTACCAGTACAGAGTCAATGTGAGGAGGCTATATACAGGGGTACCAGTACAGAGTCAATGTGAGGAGGCTATACACAGGGGTACCAGTACAGAGTCAATGTGAGGAGGCTATATACAGGTGGTACCAGTACAGAGTCAATGTGAGGAGGCTATATACAGGTGGTACCAGTACAGAGTCAATGTGAGGAGACTATATACAGGGGTACCAGTACAGAGTCAATGTGAGGAGGCTATATACAGGAAGTACCAGTACAGAGTCAATGTGAGGAGGCTATATACAGGGGTACCAGTACAGAGTCATTGTGAGGAGGCTATATACAGGGATACTGGTACAGAGTCAATGTGAGGAGGCTATATACAGGAAGTACCAGTATAGAGTCAATGTGAGGAGGCTATATACAGGAAGTACCAGTACAGAGTCAATGTGAGGAGGCTATATACAGGAAGTACCAGTACCTGTCCGCTCTGATGGTCTGGAAACTGCCGATAGTTACGTTCTCTATGGGGATGTTATCATTCAGCCGTGTTCCAGAAAAGCACAATAGGCTAGCTTCCCGGTATTCTCTTTGTCCATGAACCAGACCCTGAAGCTTGTCCATCTTGTTATGCAGCGATCTCACGTTGCCGATAATGATAGACGGTATAGCCGGCTTGTACTTCCTCAGCTTTGCCTTACACTTCCGACCTGCCCTGCGTCCACGCCATCGCCTTTTCAACTCGTCCGGAATATCAAACTTTTCCCTGGGGTGCAGCAGCGCTGAGTGAGCTAAATCAAGGAGCTGGGCTCTGTTGTAAATAATTGAGGACTCGTGTGTACGTTCGGTGCTGAGAAAAATAAAAAGTACCTCAGGGATAAGAAGGGCCATCGTGAAACAGTAGCACTCCATAATCCTGAACTATTACAGTTCAACTGTTAAATAAAACAACTGACGAAAAACATACTAAAACAACAATTAATGCACGAACAATGGGAGCTGCTTAACAGGCGACCAGCAGGGCGGCGCCAACCACGTAATTTGGAGATTTACAATGTGTACATAATGAATAATAATAATAACCAATATTGTCAACAGGACAACAGTAACAACAATAACCAAGGTTTAAAATAATCATACATATAACAATAAGCAGGTTGGTTGGTCTGTCAGACACTGTCCCTCATCTTATGGCAGACAGCCTTGAATAAGGGTTTCAAATTTGGGGAACATTTGGGGAAATGACTCTCTAATTGTTTTATATTTTTGACATTTTGTCAGGAAGTGCAGCCCTGTCTCTGGTTCTGCTGTGGTGCAATGGTTACACAGCCTTTCCTCTACAGGGAGCCAGGTTTTCCTGTGTCTACCCTTCTCAATGGCAAGGCTGTGCTCACTGAGCCTGTACTTTGTCAAGGTTTTGATCAGTAACCATGGTCAGATAGTTAGCCATGGTGTACTGTTGATTTAGGGCATTTTGCTTTGTGCTTGTGCTTGTGTTTCCCAATAAGTAATGTAATTTGTTTTGATCTGATTGATTGGATGTTCTGGTCCTGAGGCTTCAGTGTGTTAGTAGAACAGGTTTGTGAACTCAGCCCCAGGACCAGCTGGATGAGGGGACTCTGTTCTTCAGTGTGTTCGTAGAACAGGTTTGTGAACTCAGCCCCAGGACCAGCTGGATGAGGGAGACTCTGTTCTTCAGTGTGTTAGTAGAACAGGTTTGTGAACTCAGCCCCAGGACCAGCTGGATGAGGGGACTCTGTTCTTCAGTGTGTTAGTAGAACAGGTTTGTGAACTCAGCCCCAGGACCAGCTGGATGAGGGGACTCTGTTCCTCAGTGTGTTAGTAGAACAGGTTTGTGAACTCAGCCCCAGGACCAGCTGGATGAGGGGACTCTGTTCTTCAGTGTGTTAGTAGAACAGGTTTGTGAACTCAGCCCCAGGACCAGCTGGATGAGGGGACTCTGTTCCTCAGTGTGTTAGTAGAACAGGTTTGTGAACTCAGCCCCAGGACCAGCTGGATGAGGGGACTCTGTTCCTCAGTGTGTTAGTAGAACAGGTTTGTGAACTCAGCCCCAGGACCAGCTGGATGAGGGGACTCTGTTCTTCAGTGTGTTAGTAGAACAGGTTTGTGAACTCAGCCCCAGGACCAGCTGGATGAGGGGACTCTGTTCCTCAGTGTGTTAGTAGAACAGGTTTGTGAAATCAGCCCCAGGACCAGCTGGATGAGGGGACTCTGTTCTTCAGTGTGTTAGTAGAACAGGTTTGTGAACTCAGCTCCAGGACCAGCTGGATGAGGGGACTCTGTTCCTCAGTGTGTTAGTAGAACAGGTTTGTGAACTCAGCCCCAGGACCAGCTGGATGAGGGGACTCTGTTCTTCAGTGTGTTAGTAGAACAGGTTTGTGAACTCAGCCCCAGGACCAGCTGCCTAATTCTGCCCTGCATGCATTGTTTGTAGTTTTCCTCTGGACATGTAGGAGAATCTTACAGAACTCTGCATGCAGGGTTTCAATGGGGTATTTGTCCCATTGGGTGAAATCTTGTTTTTCAAGTGACCCCACACCTCGCTGCCATAAAGTGCAGTTGGTTCAATGACACATTCAATTAGTTTTAGCCAAATTTTAATCGGTATTTCAATTAGAATGTGTTTTTTAATGGTGTAGAATGTCCTGCATGCTTTCTCTCTCAGTTCATTCACTGCATCATTAAGGTTTCCAGTTGAGCTTATTTTTAAACCTAAGTAGTTGTAGTGTGTGCAGTACTCTATATATTTAAACCTAAGTAATTGTAGTGTGTGCAGTACTCTATATATTTAAACCTAAGTAATTGTAGTGTGTGCAGTACTCTATATATTTAAACCTAAGTAATTGTAGTGTGTGCAGTACTCTATATATTTAAACCTATGTAATTGTAGTGTGTGCAGTACTCTATATATTTAAACCTAAGTAATTGTAGTGTGTGCAGTACTCTATATATTTAAACCTAAGTAATTGTAGTGTGTGCAGTACTCTATATATTTAAACCTAAGTAATTGTAGTGTGTTCAGTACTCTATATATTTAAACCTAAGTAATTGTAGTGTGTGCAGTACTCTATATATTTAAACCTAAGTAATTGTAGTGTGTGCAGTACTCTATATATTTAAACCTAAGTAATTGTAGTGTGTTCAGTACTCTATATATTTAAACCTAAGTAATTGTAGTGTGTGCAGTACTCTATATATTTAAACCTAAGTAATTGTAGTGTGTTCAGTACTCTATATATTTAAACCTAAGTAATTGTAGTGTGTGCAGTACTCTATATATTTAAACCTAAGTAATTGTAGTGTGTGCAGTACTCTATATATTTAAACCTAAGTAATTGTAGTGTGTGCAGTACTCTATATATTTAAACCTAAGTAATTGTAGTGTGTTCAGTACTCTATATATTTAAACCTAAGTAATTGTAGTGTGTGCAGTACTCTATATATTTAAACCTAAGTAATTGTAGTGTGTTCAGTACTCTATATTTTTAAACCTAAGTAATTGTAGTGTGTGCAGTACTCTATATATTTAAACCTAAGTAATTGTAGTGTGTTCAGTACTCTATATATTTAAACCTAAGTAATTGTAGTGTGTGCAGTACTCTATATATTTAAACCTAAGTAATTGTAGTGTGTTCAGTACTCTATATATTTAAACCTAAGTAATTGTAGTGTGTGCAGTACTCTATATATTTTGTACCAATTGAGAACTTTGGTCTTATACCCTGAGATCTGGATCTTTTTGGGGTTTACTGCCAGGGCCCAGGTCTGGCAGTACTGCTCTAGCAGGTCCAGGCTCTGCTGTAGGCCATGCGCAGTGGGTGACAGCAGGCATAGGTCATCTGCGAAGAGCAGGCATTTAACCTCTGAATTGTGGAGACTAACACCAGGGGCTGAGGAATTTTCTAGAATAGTGGCCAATTTGTTGATGTAAATATTGAAGAGTGCAGGGCTCAGATTGCAACCCTGGCGAAGCCCCGCCTCTCTCTCTCTCTCTCTCTCTCTCTCTCTCTCTCTCTCTCTCTCTCTCTCTCTTTCTCTCTCTCTCTCTCTCTCTCTCTCTAGAAATGAAAGCAAGGTTAGAAATTATTATGTTTTACTAATTATTTGTAATGATGTTCCGGCCCTCCAACCATCTGCTCAAGAAACAAATCGGCCCGTGGCTGAATCTAGTTGATGACCCCTGACCTCTACAGACCCATACCGGGCTCTTCTCTTCTCCCGCTATTTACCGGCTATACTATAGAATTTAAGTTGCACTCAGTAGACTGCTCATAGAAGCCAGTAAACATGACAAGTCTATGTCATAACTCACAGTTCTATTGCCCTTGTCACTGCCATGTCGTCCTCCTTTTTCCCATGAATCACCTCTTCCAGTCTTTGTGTGAATCACCCCTCCCCCTTTCTTCATGTGACCAACGAGGTGAATATTGTATCTGTAGAGTACAAAGCAGTATGTGTTAGGAAGGCAGAATCTGGTGTAACACCCTCCCATATTACTTTACATTCAGACATATTCTGGCCTGTCAGTTACTGTAAGTGTCTTATTGACAAACTATGCCGTCAGTGGAGCACTGAGCCATGGAGAGGGAGACAGAGACGCAACCATTGCTAACACACTCATCTATTTCCTTCACCAGCCCCCACCCAGCTATCCAAATGTGTAAAACATTACTGCCATCTGACGAAATGCAGTAATTGCATTTCAGGAGGATAGTGTTTGTGTGTGTGTGTGTGTGTCACATGTTTACACGCTTTCTCTCTCTCTGCGAAAGCAGCTATTTGTGTGCGGAGCATGAATAAATAATGTTTCTGATAGTGTGTGTTTGGGCCCTGAAGGGGAGGCAGGCTGTGCAGTGGTGGAGGCAGCCAGCTAACATTGTCTCAATGTCACATCAATAAGGGGGCCGACATGCGTTGTGACTGGGATATTATATGACCTCCTCTGCGCACTTACAAGAGGATGGGGAGTCAGTGTGAGGGTCAGGGTCAGCACACAGTGTGTACAATGCGACCTCTGTGCTATAGTGTGTGTGCATGTTATAAGCTTTGTGGTCTAATCAGCACCCATCACACTGAACCCCTGCACTACTGGACCAGTCATGCGTGTGCTGGAGTTTGCATGCCTCACTGCTACCTTCTAAGAGCACGCTTACTCCCAAAACACACACAGATTATCTCACACTTCCATAACATCGGCACAACATGTTTTCCAGCACCTCTGGGCAGCAATTTCCAAGGACGAGTATAAAAAGCCTGAAATGGTGTATGACAACCATAACAACAACAACATCAACCACTGAACACCACTGCAGGGCCCTAGGAGGAAGTGAAGTAGAATCAAGTCGCCTGGGCCGTTAGCTTCCATCATGTGCTATTTCATTAGCACTTCACTCCCATTCTGCCCATCCCCTCCCCTCCTCTCCCCTCCTCCTCCCCCTCTCCCATCCTCCTCCAGATAGACTGCTGATGAGTGAAGGAACAAATGACTGGAACTCTTCACTGAGAGATCTTCAGATCCTTTGAGTGACAGGCTCCACAGACTTACCGAGTTTGTCATTGGGATGGAATGAGATGGGAGGGAGTGAGTGAGTGAGTGAGTGAGTGAGTGAGTGAGTGAGTGAGTGAGTGAGTGAGTGAGTGAGTGAGGGAGGGAGGGAGGGAGGGAGGGAGGGAGGGAGGGAGGGATATCTGGCCGTGACTGGAGCTGCTCTGTAGACAGATTGATGTGTTTGTTGGTATTTGTGGATCGATGGGCAAAGCATCTTAATGTCCTTCTTTGTTGCTCATGGATCAGTGGGTTTTTCCTGCTCTGTCTGGTTCTCCTCTGATCCCAGGGGCTTTATGTTCCCTTCCTCACACTTGTTTATTTCAATCGGGTGTGTCAAAGCCGTGCTGGAACAAAAACCTGCACATACTGCAGCCCTTCAGGACCGGAGTTGTAGTTGCCCACCCCTGCCCTAGAGAGACCACTGAGGGTTACCTTACTTCCACACACCAGCCTCGGTCACATCTCGTTCTCATGCTCTCAGATCCCAGAATTCCCTGTGGCCCCCCCTAACTCAGCCGCCCCTACACTGATTCAGAACGAGCTCCCATGATCCTCTCTGCTGTCTGACCCAGATCTGTACCCAAACCTCCCTCCATTAAACCCTGAAGAGACACATTACATTCTTAACAAGGTACAGCTAGCTTGCCAATTCCCTTTGGGTAGGAATACTGTTGAGCTTGGGATGGGAGTGCAGTCCTGTAAAAAAGTCTTCCCCTACAAAGGTGCCATTGTTCCCTATGGTGGAGTGACAGTCAGGAGGGGGTACATTGTTCCCTATGGTGGAGTGACAGTCAGGGGGGGTACATTGTTCCCTATGGTGGAGTGACAGTCAGGAGGGGGTACATTGTTCCCTATGGTGGAGTGACAGTCAGGGGGGAGTACATTGTTCCCTATGGTGGAGTGACAGTCAGGGGGGAGTACATTGTTCCCTATGGTGGAGTGACAGTCAGGAGGGGGTACATTGTTCCCTATGGTGGAGTGACAGTCAGGAGGGGGTACATTGTTCCCTATGGTGGAGTGACAGTCAGGAGGGGGTACATTGTTCCTTATGGTGGAGTGACAGTCAGGGGGGGTACATTGTTCCCTATGGTGGAGTGACAGTCAGGAGGGGAGTACATTGTTCCCTATGGTGGAGTGACAGTCAGGGGGGGTACATTGTTCCTTATGGTGGAGTGACAGTCAGGAGGGGGTACATTGTTCCTTATGGTGGAGTGACAGTCAGGAGGGAGTACATTGTTCCCTATGGTGGAGTGACAGTCAGGAGGGGGTACATTGTTCCCTATGGTGGAGTGACAGTCAGGGGGGGTACATTGTTCCTTATGGTGGAGTGACAGTCAGGAGGGGGTACATTGTTCCTTATGGTGGAGTGACAGTCAGGAGGGAGTACATTGTTCCCTATGGTGGAGTGACAGTCAGGGGGGGTACATTGTTCCTTATGGTGGAGTGACAGTCAGGAGGGAGTACATTGTTCCCTATGGTGGAGTGACAGTCAGGAGGGAGTACATTGTTCCCTATGGTGGAGTGACAGTCAGGGGGGGGTACATTGTTCCCTATGGTGGAGTGACAGTCAGGGGGGAGTACATTGTTCCCTATGGTGGAGTGACAGTCAGGGGGGGTACATTGTTCCCTATGGTGGAGTGACAGTCAGGAGGGG
Organism: Thymallus thymallus; assembly: GCA_023634145.1. Taxonomy (NCBI): domain Eukaryota; kingdom Metazoa; phylum Chordata; class Actinopteri; order Salmoniformes; family Salmonidae; genus Thymallus; species Thymallus thymallus. The sequence continues at coordinate 32,099,389 of CM042385.1, read as the reverse complement.
AGTACATTGTTCCCTATGGTGGAGTGACAGTCAGGGGGGAGTACATTGTTCCTTATGGTGGAGTGACAGTCAGGGGGGGGTACATTGTTCCTTATGGTGGAGTGACAGTCAGGGGGGGAGTGTTAACAACTCCCAAGTGTTAACAAGCTGTAAGCTCTGTAAGCGCTGTGGTGATGCAAAATGCAGAGCCAGCGTGTTGTTAAAGGCCTAGTGGAGAGGCTGCTGACAGCTGAAGCACGCACACAAACACACACTCCCCGAGGAACACACACACCACGACTGGCAAGAGAGGTCCCCATGAAGTATGTCAGGGCTCGCTCCTGTAATGTTTCAGCTGTCAACACTAGATGTCAACTCACTGACAAGTGCGACTTTTCCCCAAGTTTGATCTGTTTGCCATGTAAACTGACACATGTATCATGTCAGGCACATATAGTATAGACATGATGGATTAGATACATCCAATCCCATGAATGGGAAGATGCATACGCATACACTGAGTGTACAAAACATTAAGAACACCTTCCTAATATTGAGTTGCACCCACTTTTGCCCTCGGAACATTCTCAATTCATCGGTCACGGACTCTACAAGGTGTTGAAAGCGTTCCACAGGGATGCTGGCCCATGTTTGCTCCAATGCTTCCTACAGTTGTTTCAAGTTCGCTGGATATCTTTCGGGTGGTGGGCCATTCTTGAAACTGTTGAGCGTGAAAAACCCAGCGGCGTTACAGTTCTTGACTCACTGAAACCAGTTCCGTACCCCGTTCAAAGGCACTTAAATATTTTGTCTTGCCCATTCACCCTCTGAATGGCACACATACACAATCCATGTCTACATTGTCTCATATACATTGTATAAATCCTTCTTTTAACCTGTCTCCTCCACTTCATCTACACTGATTGAAGTGGATTTAACAAGTGACATTAATAAGGGATCATAGCTTTCAACTGGATTAACTTGGTCAGTCTATGTCATGGAAAGAGCATGTTTTGTACACTCAGTGTATACAGTATGTGGCTATATGGCTCTGGTAAATAGTATGGCAGCCGTAGAGGCCCAAAAAGCTATCGTTAGATCTTGAATCTTCTATGTAACTTTTTGGGCGACCCCGACCAAATTCACATAGAAATGTGAGTTATAGATCTGTAATTCTCTTTAAAAGCAAGTCTAAGAAGCGGTAGATCTGTTCTATGTGAGATATGTTTTATGCTTCCCATTCTTAAGTTTAGTTTTTTGAGTCTAAACCATGCTTCTAGACTAGAACCCTGGCCCCTTGATCCAAACCAGCTGTCGATAGGGAGGGACAGGGCACTGAGTGGTTGGTTTGCTCCCAGATCTGCACTACAAACATCTAGTTCCCTTTAAACTGCTAAACCACTATCTACAGTACCACTGTTGTGTTCTCTTAGGAGACTATACGCTGCCTTCATCCTCTGTGTACACGCCCCCATGAGAGCCAGTTAAAAGCTTTGTGTACGTATCAAACTATGAGAGACAAAAATACAACAACTCACGCTCTGTTTCACTTGTTGTCATTTTCATCAGAGCATTGGTCTCCAGTACAGTGCTGTGTCAGGCTACTATTTGAGTCATCTGACAGGCCTGTCCCACTTCAATGTGTGGAAAAGCCATTTCACTCTCTGTCCCGGCACTGATCAATATCCAGGCTCTCAACAGATCAATTTAAAAGTAATTTGTGCTGTTGTCTCGCCTCTGTCACTTTGTTTCCTGGTTCGCTCAGCAATATGCTCTAATTTCCTGTCAAACGCTTACAAGAAAAGCAATCTCTTGTATTTCCGGATTCATTTTCCAGCTTTTAGTGGGTCTGCTGCTGTGTGGAAGTTCTGATGGGAATGGGCTGTGAGGCGTTCCACATTTACATGCATTTTATTTTCATATTTACCAGAGCATTTTCACATTTTCATATCTCGAGGCTTCTAAATGAAGATCAAGTGATTGCAATGAACCATGTGCCTTCCTCTTCTTGCCATGTACCCCCTTCCCCTGGACCTCTCTGTAGGCTGGGTAGACAAGACCTCAGTTTAGCCCCTCCACTGGCATAGAGAGACAAACAGAGAGGCAAGCATGGCTGGCTTTGGCTGGGCTGGACTGGGGCGGTAGTTAACACACAGAGACAGTGGGAGTGAGATGGGCATCATTTGGGTGAGATTTGGGTTACGCAAGGCCCTCTGTGTCCCTGCCTGCCATGTCTCGTGCATCGCTCCATCCCAGGAGGCATCATGCCAGGCGGGGTGCCATCTGGGCTAATGTTGGCTGTGATTCACGCAGACACCCAATTTCGCCCATCATTTCCATTGCCAGCTCCAAAGATGGCTGGGCTGGGCTGTTCCATCACAGGGCTGTGGGATTAAAGACAGGGAGAAGTTTAAATTCATGGAATCTTAGTTTGGGGAATACAGTGATTCCACTATAGGCTTATTGCTAAACTCTGGGCAGCAGTATTACACACAGCTGTTGTTTTGTTGTTTTCTTACGTGGCTTTCAAAAGGTGTTGTAGATGATCATCGTTTGTTTACGTTAATATCCGATGCAATAGCCAAGTCTTTCCACCAACATCGTACATGTCTAGGGAATGTGCTTCTACCTTTCAGCCAGACATCCATTCCACAGTTTCTATTTATCTCTGTTTGCCAGGCAAGGGTTGTTTGTTTACTTGCTTGTCGACAGTGCTTAGATGTCTGGAGAAAGTACTGTCGACTCAGTAATCTGTGTAGTGAGCAAATCTCTTCCCCAAGCCTGCGCTAATGAATACCTTAAGTAGGGGGTCGGCAACGGACGGCCCATGGGCCAAAACCGGCCTGCAAATTATTTATTTTGGCACACACATTTATAACTGTATTTGTTTTATTTTTGGTGTAAAATCACCAGGAATTCAGCAAGAAATTAGTATAGTTTAGAGAATCTGTTCTGAAGACATCATTGATATACATCTTAACTTTTTGTATTTGTCGGTTTCCCTCCCATACTGTATGCCCTTATATGACCTTGTTCCCCTCCCTCCCTGTCTCCTTCCATAGTCATGTGTTTGGTTAGCCAATCATCTCCCATCTCCCTGTCTCTGCTCTGTACATTTGATCGTGATAACGCTCTCTCTTTATGGGTTCGCTGGGAGGATTACAACAACAACACTGTCCTCTCAAGATCTTTCTCTAGCTCAAGGTGAGATACTATCAACAATTATAAAGATATCCTAGGAATCCACAAACAACGTTTTCTTCGGGGTGTTTTGGAGTCCCTGGTAAACAGATGGGGAACATTGACATCAATAAGAAACCATAGCCCACTAACTAACTCCAGTCTTGTCAAACAAGCTCCCCATCTGAACTTCTTATGTTTCTGGGGCTGAAGGTTAGCAGGTAGGGCCTCGGCAGCACTATAGATGAGATAAACAGATAACGATGTATTCCCCCCCCCCCCCCGTGCCCTGTGGTCCCGCCAAGGTGTGCCATGCCAGTCCATTAAGCACTGCAGGTGTTTGTCAAATGGGCGCTGATGTAAAGTAACTCGATTGGCCCGGTGGGGACGTGCCCTGTTTTCCTCAAAAACCTGCAGCAGACTGCTCGCTGTTCTCTTTCACAGCCTTTCACCGTTCCACACATATCACACACACGCCCGACTCCCTCCACACTCCCCATCGGCATGCAGGGCACAGAAGGGCCCTGCGAGTCATCGTCGGAAACCCAAATCAAATTTTGCGGAGAGGCAACCCGGCCCGACGAGGCGTGGTGGAATGAATAAGTAGTGCGGGGGCGGTGTGACGCGCTGCAAGCGTGTGTGTGTGACTGAGCTGAGCTGCAGTGTACTATAGCATGGCTGACAGGCGCCAGAGAATTATACACTCCCCCAGCCCCTAGCCACAGCCAAGCCCCCTCCACCCATACCCCGGCCCCTAGCCACAGCCCAGACCCCTCCACCCATACCCTGGCCCCTAGCCACAGCCCAGCCCAGCCCCCTCCACCCATACCCCGGCCCCTAGCCACAGCCCAGCCCCCTCCACCCATACTCCGGCCCCTAGCCACAGCCCAGACCCCTCCACCCATACCCGGCCCCTAACCCCAGCCCCCTAACATTAGCATCAGCCCCATAACATTAGCATCAGCCCCCTAACATTAGCATCAGCCCCCTAACATTAGCATCAGCCCCCTAACATTAGCATCAGCCCCCTAACATTAGCATCAGCCCCCTAACATTAGCATCAGCCCCCTAACATTAGCATCAGCCCCCTAACATTAGCATCAGCCCCCTAACATTAGCATCAGCCCCCTAACATTAGCATCAGCCCCCTAACATTAGCATCAGCCCCCTAACATTAGGATCAGCCCCCTAACATTAGCATCAGCCCCCTAACATTAGCACACACACACACACACACACACACACACACACACACACACACACAGTACACACACACACACACACACAAAATGTTTGACCATTAAAACTCCTATTTTCCCTAACCCCCTAACCTTACCCTCGCTCGGAGCGGCAGGTAGCCCAGTGGTTATAGTGTTGGGCCCGTAACCGAAAGGTTGCTGGATCGAATCCCCGAGCTGACAAGGTAAAAATCTGTCGTTCTGCCCCTGAACAAGGCAGTTAACCCACTGTTCCTAGGCCGTCATTGAAAATAAGAATTTGTTCTTAACTGACTTGCCTAGTAAAATAAAGGTAAAATTAAAAAGATTAACCTAATCCTAACCATACCCCCTATCATAACCCTCACCTTACCCCCTAACCTAATCATAATCCTAATCATAACCCTCACCTTAACCCTTAACCTAATCATAATCCTAACCTTAACCCCTAGGTTAGGGTTATGATTAGGTTAGGGGGTAATCATAACCTTAACCCCTAACCTAATCATAACCCTAACCTTACCCCCTAACCTAATCATAATCCTAACCTTAACCCCTAACCTAATCATAACCCTCACCTTACCCCCTAACCTAATCATAACCCTAACCTTAACCCCTAACCTAATCATAATCCTAACCTTAACCCCTAACCTAATCATAACCCTCACCTTACCCCCTAACCTAATCATAATCCTAATCATAACCCTCACCTTAACCCTTAACCTAATCATAATCCTAACCTTAACCCCTAGGTTAGGGTTATGATTAGGTTAGGGGGTAATCATAACCTTAACCCCTAACCTAATCATAACCTTAACCTAATCATAACCCTCACCTTACCCCCTAACCTAATCATAACCCTAACCTTACCCCCTAACCTTAACCCCTAACCTAATCATAATCCTAACCTTAACCCCTAACCTAATCATAACCCTCACCTTACCCCCTAATCATAACCCTAACCTTAACCCATAATCCTAATCATAACCCTCACCTTAACCCTTAACCTAATCCTAATCATAACTCCTAACCTTACCCCCTAACCTAATCATAACCCTAACCTTACCTCCTAACCTTAACCCCTAACCTAATCATAATCCTAACCTTAACCCCTAACCTAATCATAACCCTCACCTTACCCCCTAACCTAATCATAACCCTAACCTAATCATAACCCTAACCTTAACCCCTAACCTAATCATAATCCTAATCATAACCCTCACCTTAACCCTTAACCTAATCCTAATCATAACCCCTAACCTTAACCCCTAACCTAATCATAACCCTAACCTTACCCCCTAACCTAATCATAACCCTAACCTTACCCCCTAACCTAATCATACCCCTAACCTAATCATAATCCTAACCTTAACCCCTAACCTAATCATAACCCTCACCTTACCCCCTAACCTAATCATAACCCTCACCTTAACCCCAAACATTCTAACTCTAATCTTAACGACCAGAACCCTAACCCTTAAGTTTAAAATAAGATTTGAACATTCAGGACATGAACAAATGACTTATATAAAAAGTTCCTACATTGTCGGAAGTTTACATACACCTACGCCAAATACATTTAAACTCAGTTTTTCACAACACCTGACATTTAATCCTAGTAAAAACTCCCTGTCTTAGGTCAGTTAGGATCACCACTTTATTTTAAGAATGTGAAATGTCAGAATAATAGTAGAGAGAATTATTTATTTCAGCTTTTATTTCTTTCATCACAACCCCAGTGGGTCAGAAGTTTACATACACTCAATTAGTATTTGGTAGCATTGCCTTTAAATTGTTTAACTTGGGTCAAACGTTTCGGGTAGCCTTCCACAAGCAGTGGCTTCTTCTTTGCTGAGTGGCCTTTCAGGTTATGTCGATATAGGACTCGTTTTACTGATTTCTTTTTATTTTCCCATGATGTCGAGAAAAGAGGCACTGAGTTTGATGGTAGGCCTAGAAATACATCCACAGGTACACCTCCAATTGACTCAAATTATGTCAATTAGCCTATCAGAATCTTCTAAAGCCATGACATCATTTTCTGTTTAAAAGCACAGTCAACTTAGTGTATGTAAACTTAGTGTTTTGACCCAATGGAATTGTGATATTGTGAATTATAAGTTAAATATCATACGCTTGTTATACTGCTAAATTAACTCCTCATGTGAGCTAGCGCTTGTTATCCTGCTAAGCTAACTCCTCATGTGAGTTAGCGCTTGTTATCCTGCTAAGCTAACTCCTCATGTGAGCTAGCGCTTGTTATCCCTAAGCTAACTCCTCATTTGAGCTAGCGCTTGTTATCCCTAAGCTAACTCCTCATGTGAGCTAGCGCTTGTTATCCCTAAGCTAACTCCTCATGTGAGCTAGCGCTTGTTATAGCAGCTGCTTTTTAAATAGGATCGAATGGCACCACTTCCAAAACGATACCCAATCCCAACCTGAGGTTGAGGATCTAAATTGTGTTAATATAATGCTCATGGACGGGGGTCCCTAATCACATGATCTGATTCTTCATCATTCTGGGGGGCTCAGAGAAATCTCCCAATCATAATATGGCGCAACCCCCTGACTCAGTACATACCACTAGGACTAGGGGGCTCTAGGATTGCTAAAAACGGGAGTACTGCTAACCCCTGGGGCTCTGGGTGTTAATGTGCCCTGTAGGCCCCTAGGCTCTGTGAAACTACACACTAACTCCCTCGGTCTGTCTCTCAGGCTATGGGGATTCTCCACAGTTTCAACTGTGCTCTGTCGGTACTGATTTGACTGTTAGAGCGCTGGTTTCTCGCTGTTTGTTTTTCTCAATCCTTTCATGACTTCATTAATGCCTATGGATGCTTTGAGAAACTAGACTGTCATTATGTTATTGTATCCAAAAATCACGCCGCCTGAAGCTAATAGACTGCTGCATTTTTTACATTTTGAGAGAGTGAAAGAGAGGGTGAGAGAGAGACAGAGAGAGAGAGAGAGAGAGAGAGCAAGAGAGGGGGAGGCAAAAGAAAAGAAAGAATGAAAGGAATTTCAATTTGCTGTTTAACCTTGAACCTCCCATTCAGAGATCTGTGGCAGTGTCTCTGACTGCCTGATCGTCTGCCGCAGCCGGGCCAACTCTCTGCACGAACCCTCCGTCACATCCTCCAAATGAAAGGAACCCAGAGAAAGATGATGAACAGTTGAAACCAAAGACGGTGCCGACGGAATACTGTGTAACCAAACTTTACATAATCAGCAGCCATCTCTTATGAGATGATCTCAAGGCTAAAGTGTGACATGACTAGGGTTGCAAAGGGAGGGTATATTACTGGCCACTTTCTAAGTTCATCAGTAAACTACCAGAATTTTGGTAACTTTTAATGTTTTGGGGGAATTAATCACAAGACAACTAGTGGCCATTTTGGGTACTTCAGATTATCACAGGTAATTATCTCTGGCCCACTGTGTGTCTTTATCGTAAAATATATATATATAAAATATATAAAATAATCCAATAAGAAGATTTTTTAATAAAAGATTTAATGACAAAGCTTTAAAACATTATCCTATATATAAACCATCAGATTAGTGAATACCTTTGTTGTTTAATATGAGGATTTCAGCATGAATCACTTTTTTTATTTACTATGTCAATGTATTTGTTGTCAATGCTTTGGCATCAAACGGCTGGCAGTTGTGGAAAAAAGTAAATAGTTTGAAGAGTTTTAGAGTTAATAAAAATAATGCCATTGTTGATTAGATGCGTTTTCTATTAATTAGGCTTTTGTAGGCTTTTTTCTCTTGAACCATATCATCTATCCACTAGAAACTCATTGCCAGTATGGACACATAGATATACAAAATGAGTACTATATATGAATATGTTTGTTAAATTATTCAAGTATAAAAAAAATGTTTTTGCAAAAATTTATGAATGTTTCGATAACTTCGGTAAATTACAGGTAGCTTTGTAACCCTAGATGTGACCACATCTAAATTATACACACCTCTTTCACTCGCTGATGCACTCTGAATGAGATAGAAAGAATGAGAGAGAGAGAGAGAGAGAGAGAGAGAGAGAGAGAGAGAAATATGAGGGAGGGGCATCAATTTATTCCTCCACTGCAGCAAATGCAAAGGTACGTGAGGTTGCTGAGCCTCAGGTGGGGCTGGGAGTCCCAGGCGTAGATGAATCACAGCAGAGATTAAGGCAGATCCACCCCGAATCCCCTCAATCCAGTCCCTCATGTCTAGTCTATTCCATAGGCATTAACGTTGTACTCTGTACACATCACAACAGGAGGAGGGAGGGAGGGAGGGAAGGAGGGGCCCCATCACTTTTGGATCTTCACTCCCACAGCCATTTTTGAAAAATGTATCCACACAAGCGCCACAGAGCAGCAATCGAAGTCTGCTGTAGAGGAGATGCCGTCCTGCTTGTTAGAAGAGTCTGCTTGAGTGCTACAACAGAACGCAACAGTTTTGGGCAAAAACCTAATAGCAAGAGGCTTGATTTTACAAGTTCAACCCTTGTCTACATCTTGCACTAAATTAGCATATGCCCAGATATCAAGAGAAGTCTGTGGTGCTTACTGTAGGTCACAGCTACCTAGCGCTGCTGAGAATTGCTCCACACACAGTCAACTCCCAAATGATTGGCACCCTTGATATAGATGAGAAAAACATAAAATAAATAATACAAATACTGAGCTATATTATGGTATGTTATATTATTTTCTACTAATACACTCCGTCGTCAACAAGGGGATCACTCAATTGTTTTACCCGCAAGGTGTGGGGCCCCCACTACTACATATGGTTAAATATACACATGTACTCAATGTGTCACTGAAAATCATGTCAGAGTTTCCAAGAGACCAAGCAATACAACTGCCAATTGCCATATTACCTTGTGTTCAATATTTTACAGCTAGCTAGTAGCTGTACGTTATAGCTGTATGAAACAACACAATATTCTGCAAATCTGTAGCTAACATTATCTAGCTGTTGATTGTCTTGCTAGATTTGCACATTTTTGCAAGCAAAATACACTTGACTTCAATACATCCTCAAAAACAATCATAATCTTACCTGAGAAGATTTCAGATCAGGGGATAAATTCCCTAGCCTACCTGTTGTAGCCAGACTGGCTTGCTAGCTACTAGCTAATTATTTACAACTTTGCAACAAGTCAAGTGGAACTACTTTTAAAACAGTTTAGCCAGCGACTTTACATAGTCCAAAGATTTGTCAAGAATCAGCAGGATTTTTCAACCACTCAAATTCAGGAGATTCTGGCTGAGCCAATGAGGAGGCACTGTGTAATGTATTCCTTTGCTCATCTTCATCAAGGGGGCCAATAAGGCTGGAGCTGGCAGTACCTACTGCATCAAAAGCGTGTTCCATCAGGTTTCCTTCACCCTCCCTTTAAATAAAACACCTGGTTGAGTCCATACTGTTGTTTTTCACACAATAGTTAATTTTAAACATTCGTTAGTGGGTTTGACATGATTAGCTTTATATTCACAGATTTCACACTTTCAAGAAATGTCCAAATGTTATCTCCTTTGAGTTGGGTGGGGAAGGAACGTGACCTATTTACACATATCCAGACCCTACCTCAGCCGAGTCACCATCTGTAGCTCTAGCGAGTAGCTCCACTGATATCTGGTAGGATTCAAAGTGTTTACATGTAACTGGGCTAGAACACATACACATACACACACAAACACTCACACACACAAACCCAAGCACACACAAACCCAAGCATCTACATACTGTACAAACACACACACACACAAAGGATGTTTCTCAATAACCATACTACCGAGTGCATTCTCCGACCACTTTCTCTTGAGTACATTCTTGCGAGTGTGGAGAATGCATAGAAAAATACATTTGAGAAGCACTCGTTCTCCTGTATTACCTCACACTGCACCTCCCCATTCACTGAACCGTCTTCCAGCCAGGACAATGGGAACAATAGAGATGGAACAAGCTATACACAAAGCAAACGTTTTACTAATAATTATCAGCTAGATATGTGAATCGTAATAAACTAGATAGTTAGTTAAAAAGGCAAAAATGACCTAAAACTAATGCTGTGCAAGGTAGACATTTTCCATGGGTATCTACCAATTCTTTGTGGCTAGCTAGCCAGTTAGCCCTATTGACTTACTATGGACTTACTCATTCACTGAACCGTCTTCCAGCCAGTACAACAATGGCAAAAGAGACAAAACAAGATATACACAAAGCAACTGTTTTACTTCAGAATTATCAGCTAGCTACTGTATATGTGAATCGTAATAATAATGTACCTAAAACGAATATTATACAAGATAGATGTCAATTCTTCGTGGCTATCTGACTAGCTAACAGTACTAGTAGCTAGCTAGTTAGCCCTATTGACTTATTATGGGCTTGCGATCTACGATACGTAGGCAGGTAAACATGCCCAAATTAACACAGCATGTATTTATTAACGTATCAAGATAAAATATTGTACTCAGGCAGCATATCAGATGTGAATAGGCAACAATTCATTCCGAAGTCGGAGTGTATTTTCTCTCGCTTCAGCTCATTGGCCGCCATTGATTTCAATACATTTTGCATAATTCTTTACGTGGTTGCATCATATTTCTTTGCATACTTTCCACTGAAGCTTGCATCAATGCATGCCTCAAAATATGTACAAATTGAGTACGCATTCGAGAAGTGCCTTCCGTGCTCCGTTTGGCATACTTTGATTTGGACTCATATTCCGACCCTCCCGTGCTCCAATTTTCATGCTCAGAGCACGGTAGTTAGCATTTTGAGAAACAACCAAACTGTACACACACACACACACTCACACACACACACACACACACACACACACACACTCACACACACACACACACACACACACACACACACACACACACACACACACACACACACACACACACACACACACACACACACACACACACACACACACACACACACACACACACACACACACACACACACACACACACAGTATGTCCAGTGATCGCAGTTCCTCAAACACTGCATGGAGAGCAGCAGGCTCAGTTCCTTCCTCTGATCTAGAGTCAGTCGTTATGGCAGAGATATGCCAGCACTCCATGCCATGCTGCCAAGCCAGGCAGAATGATACCCGACACCTCCTCCAGGAAACACTTTAGGAGCGTGGGAATTCTGAAATCCAAACCACATGCCCAGACTAAATGTATTCATTCATCTTAACTAAATGTATTTATTCCCCAAGCAAAAACGTCCACAGCTATAAGTGGAGGTGATCTGGGTTATTTGGGATCAGTGGGGGCATGATTAGCATGTAGTATTGTGGAGCATGATCAGTAGCAAGGGGATTGACAGATGGCCTAACATGGGTGTCACTGTGACTTCCTGTTAACAGAGCACATCTCTCATCATGGTATGATGTTGGCATTTCATTCCAAACTTTGATCCCCCTCCCTTCTGGCCTCGTTCACTTCCCTTTGCATGACTGAATAGGTGTGCCTTCCGCTATGACGCCTTCATCTATTAAGTCCTATGAGATCTGTGGAATGGTGTGAACAAGGCAAGGGAGAGGATGTGGCTTTCTGGAATTAAATCCAGTTCCAGTGGTGTGTATTCATGGAAGCCTAAAAAATGTACAAGAAAAAAAAAAACTAATAATTTAGCTTTCGTCTTCTGTGTTTCATAATCTTTCTTTAATTCGAAAGTGATTTGAGTGATACAGCGCCCCTCAGTCTCTGTATGTGTAGCCTATCTGTCTGGTCAAAAAGACTATGACATTGTTGCTGCCCGTAGCATTAAACGCAAGGGAGCATTTGGCCTCCCTTGATTAATTAAAAAAATAATAATAACCAGTAAGAGTTGGGCTAAACTGAGCGAGCTCAACTGTGAATGGTCCTGGCGCACCAAAAACAGTGTGAAGGGAAGTTCAATATGTAGCTAGATCAGCATTTCCCAAACTCCAAACCCCAAGGGGAGCACGTTTGATGATTAGTTGATTATTTGAATCAGCTGTGTAGTGCTAAGGCAAAAACCCAAATGTACACCCCTTGGGGTCTCAATAGCCTCGTCACTCAGTACTGGTGCTCCTTGTAGTATATAGCCTCGTCACTCAGTACTGGTGCTCCTTGTAGTATATAGCCTCGTCACTCAGTACTGGTGCTCCTTGTAGTATATAGCCTCGTCACTCAGTACTGGTGCTCCTTGTAGTATATAGCCTCGTCACTCAGTACTGGTGCTCCTTGTAGTATATAGCCTCGTCACTCAGTACTGGTGCTCCTTGTAGTATATAGCCTCGTCACTCAGTACTGGTGCTCCTTGTAGTATATAGCCTCGTCACTCAGTACTGGTGCTCCTTGTAGTATATAGCCTCGTCACTCAGTACTGGTGCTCCTTGTAGTATATAGCCTCGTCACTCAGTACTGGTGCTCCTTGTAGTATATAGCCTCGTCACTCAGTACTGGTGCTCCTTGTAGTATATAGCCTTGTTAATGCTTTTATAGTGTTACTACTGTATTTCCTTTTTTATTTAGCAAGTATTTGTCTTACTTTTTAACTCTGCGTTGTTGGGAATGGGCTTGTAAGGAAGCTTTTTACTGTAAAGTCTACACCTGTATTCGGCACATGACCAATAAAATCTTATTTGATTTTGACACACACACATAAATCAGTATCATGGGCACATTATATTTAGCTTACGTTGATTGGACTAAATTGATTTTGGTATCTTTTAGTCGTTAGTGTATTAGACTAACCATAGGTTGTTTGAGGATGTTGAAATGTTAAAGTTGGTGCTGGAATAGTGGAGGCAGCTCCTGTTTTCTTTGTGACTTGCGGTAACTCTGTCACAGTGCGTAGTATTTAAGGGACGATAGACGGAGCGCTGGTGAAGTGTCATCCTTTTTATTGAATGAGTTGTTCTCTCGAGGCATAAAATAAAAAGGAGAGTATAATAAACAAAAACACAGTGACTTACTTTGCTTGGCTACAGGCAGTGCAGACTACCAGGAACAATGATCCACACACAGGTGGATTTGTGCAGATCTTAAATACTATCCCCAATCAGAGACAACGCTAGACAGCTGTCTCTGATCGGGGATGATAATCTCCCTAATCAGTGTGTGAGGACTTGGTTGTGTGCCTCTCTCCTCCCCTAGGTGGGAGTAAGAGGCCTTACCACAACCAAGCCCTCACAGTACCCCCCCCCTAAGGTGCGGACTCCCGATCGCACACAACAATCCCCCCTCTCCTGAAAGAAAAAATTGTCCAAAAACTAGGGGGGACATGGCGGGGTACTGAGGTGGTTGCTGGTGGGGGCTCCGGTTCCGGTTCCGGGCGTGGCACAGGCTGTGAGAGTAGCTTCCCTCCTACCTCTCCGTTGCACGCCCGGTCCGGTCCGGACCCCGGCGCGATGGTTCCCCCCTCAGTACTCCCGCCATCCACCAAGTCCTGTCTGGACCCTGGTGTGGGAGCCCTCGACCCTGGAGAGGGACTGACAACCGGCCCCGGACTGGGCACCGGTAGAGCGGATTGCTCCGGCACTGGAGCGACGCAGACGACCGGCCCCGGACTGGGCACCGGTGGAGCGGACTGCTCCGTCACTGGAGCGACGTAGACGACCGGCCCCGGACTGGGCACCGGTGGAGCGGACTGCTCCGGCACTGGAGCGACGCCGACGACCGGCCCCGGACTGGGCACCGGTGGAGCGGACTGCTCCGTTACTGGAGCGACGCCGACGACCGGCCCCGGACTGGGCACCGGTGGAGCGGACTGCTCCGGCACTGGAGCGACGCAGATGACCGGCCCCGGACTGGGCACCGGTGGAGCGGACTGCTCCGGCACTGGAGCGACGCAGACGACCGGCCCCGGACTGGGCACCGGTGGAGCGGATTGCTCCGGCACTGGAGCAACGCAGACTGCTGGACCCGGATGTGGCTCTGGTGGAGGTTCAGGGCTGCTTACCTTCACCTGAGGTCCCGGGCTGCTGACCTTCCCCGGAGGTCTCGGGCTGCTGACCCTCCCCGGAGGTCTCGGGCTGCTGACCCTCCCCGGAGGTCTCGGGCTGCTGACCCTCCCCGGAGGTCTCGGGCTGCTGACCTTCCCCGGAGGTCTCGGGCTGCTGACCTTCCCCGGAGGTCTCGGGCTGCTGACCTTCCCCGGAGGTCTCGGGCTGCTGACCTTCGCCGGGGGTCTCGGGCTGCTGACCTTCGCCGGGGGTTTCGGGCTGTTGACCTTCGCCGGGGGTTTCGGGCTGTTGACCTTCACAGGAGGCCTCGGGCTGCTGACCTTCTCCGGAGGTCTCGGGCTGCTGACCTTCTCCGGAGGCCTCGGGGTGCTGACCTTCTCCGGAGGTCTCGGGCTGCTGACCTTCACCGGAGGCCTCGGGGTGCTGACCTTCACAGGAGGCCTCGGGCTGCTGACCTTCACAGGAGGCCTCGGGCTGCTGACCTTCTCCGGAGGTCTCGGGCTGCTGACCTTCTCCGGAGGTCTCGGGCTGCTGACCTTCACCAGAGGCCTCGGGCTGCTGACCTTCACAGGAGACCTCGGGCTGCTGACCGTCACAGGAGGCCTCGGGCTGCTGACCTTCTCCGGAGACCTCGGACAGCTAACCCTCACCGGAGGTCTCGGGCTGCTGACCTTCACCGGAGACCTCGGGCTGGACGCCGTGCCCACCCTGGGCACCGACGGAGAGGTGGTTTTCAGCCCTGCCGTAGGTCTGGCTGTCGGCCCCAGACTGGGCACCGACACGCTATGGAGCTCCTGCTCCACAGCGGGACTGAACGTCGTGCCCACCCTGGGCACCGACGCAGAGATGGTCTCCAGCCCTGTGGTTGGGCTGGCTGTCGGCCCCAGACTGGGCACCGACACGCTATGGAGCTCCTGCTCCACAGCGGGACTGAACGTCGTGCCCACCCTGGGCACCGACGCAGAGATGGTTTCCAGCCCTGTGGTTGGGCTGGCTGTCGGCCCCAGACTGGGCACCGACGCGCTATGGAGCTCCTGCTCCACAGCGGGACTGAACGTCGTGCCCACCCTGGGCACCGACGCAGAGATGGTTTCCAGCCCCCTGGTGGGGCTGGCTGTCGGCCCCAGACTGAGCACCGACACGCTATGGAGCTCCTGCTCCACAGCGGGGCTGAACGTCGTGCCCACCCTGGGCACCGACGCAGAGAGGGTTTCCAGCCCTGTGGTTGGGCTGGCTGTCGGCCCCAGACTGGGCACCGACGCGCTATGGAGCTCCTGCTCCACAGCGGGACTGAACGTCGTGCCCACCCTGGGCACCGACGCAGAGATGGTTTCCAGCCCTCTAGTGGGGCTGGCTGTCGGCCCCAGACTGGGCACCGACAAGCTATGGAGCTCCTGCTCCACAGCGGGGCTGAACGTCGTGCCCACCCTGGGCACCGACGCAGAGATGGTTTCCAGCCCTGTGGTTGGGCTGGCTGTCGGCACCGACACGCTATGGAGCTCCTGCTCCACAGCGGGGCTGAACGTCGTGCCCACCCTGGGCACCGACGCAGAGAGGGTTTCCAGCCCTGTGGTTGGGCTGGCTGTCGGCCCCAGACTGGGCACCGACACGCTATGGAGCTCCTGCTCCACAGCGGGGCTGAACGTCGTGCCCACCCTGGGCACCGACGCAGAGATGGTTTCCAGCCCTCTGGTGCGAGGCGCAGGCACGGGCCGTACCGGGCTGGGGAAACGCACCGTTTGGTTGGTGCGTTTAGCTGGCACGGGTCGCACCGGGCTGGAGACACGCACCATAGGGCTGATGCATGGAGCAGGCGCGGGCCGTACCGGGCTGGGGAAACGCACCGTTGGGCTGGTGCGTTTAGCTGGCACGGGTCGCACCGGGCTGGAGACACGCACCATAGGGCTGGTGCGCGAAGCAGGCGCGGGCCGTACCGGGCTGGGGAAACGCACCGTTGGGTTGGTGCGTTTAGCTGGTACGGGTCGCACCGGGCTAATGTTGCGCACCGATGGTTTGGTGCGCAGAGTCGGTCTCCTCTTCCTCCGACTCTGGACCGGCGCTGGAGGCACCGGACTGGGAACTGGCGCTGGAGCACGACTGTCCCTGTCGTGCCTACTCCACCGCAAAGTTTGGAACCACCAAGACTCTTCCTAGAGCTGGCCAAACTGAGCAATCGGGGGAGAAGGGCCTTGGTCAGGGAGGCCTGAATGCCAAGCGTAACATCTGGAGCAAACCAGGCACCGCTCATCACCTGGCCAATACCATACCTACGTGGTGGCAGCATCATACTGTGGGGATGTTTTTCAGCGGCAGGGACTGGGAGACTAGTCAGGATCGAGGGAAAGATGAATGGAGCAAAGTACAGAGAGATCCTTGATGAAAACCTGCTCCAGAGCACTCAGGACCTCAGACTGGGGCGAAGGTTCGCCTTCCAACAGGGCAATGACCCTAAGCACACAGCCAATACAACGCAGGACTTGCTTCAGGACAAGTCTCTGAATGTCCTTGAGTGGCCCAGCCAGAGCCCGGACTTGATCCTGATCGAACATCTCTGAAAAATACCTGGGCATTGACGCTCCCCATTCAACCTGACAGAGCTTGAGAGGACTTGCGGAGAAGAATGGAAGAAACTCCCCAAATACAAATGTGCCAAGCTTGTAGCGTCATACCCAAGAAGATTCGAGGCTGTAATCACTCCCAAAGGTGCTTCAACAAAGTACTGAGTTAAGGGTTTGAATACTTATGTGATAATTTCGTTATTTTTTTAAAGATATATATTTTTCAAATCTAAAAACCTTTTTTTGTTTTGTCATTATGGGGTTTTTTGTGTCGATTGATGAAGGAAACAATTATTTAATCAATTTTACAATAAGGCTGTAATGTAACAAAATGTGGAAAAAGTTAATTGGTCTGAATACTTTCTGAATGCACTGTATTTTCATTAAAACTTTATTTTAATAAGTAAATTCAATCAATTTCAATATTTTATCATAAGATATAGTCCGGACAAAAAGCAGGTTGTTAGTTTTTTGGTCATGTTGCTACAGGCTAGAGGTTTACACGGGAACAGGACTCCCGTTGATCTTGCAGGACAAACAAACACAATTGCACAGCGATACCGTGATGAGATCCTGAGGCACATTGTTGTCCACTTCCCTACCTTTTTTAAGGTTTCTGGGACCAACAGATGCATATCTGTATTCCCAGTCATGTGAAATCCATAGATTAGGGCCTATAGAATTCATTTCTATTGACTGATTTCCTTATATGAACTGTGACTCAGTAAAATCTTTGAGATTGTTGCATGTTGCGTTTATATTTCTGTTCAGTGTAGTTATAGGTAATTCATTTGACATGTCGTGTTGCAGCCAAGGACCCATCACTAACATTAGAGCCAAGGAAAGAACGATGTTTTAGCAACATTTTTGGGCGTTGTCTGACAACGAAGGAGCCGAAGTACACTGCTTGTAAAACAAAAATATGTAAATGGCTACCAAGGATAAGTAGCTAATGTAGCTGCCCTACTCCCAAGAACATTACCTTTAAGCCCACTTGTTCGCGTATTTAACTAAACCAGTGCCATCTGAGGTGAAGAGTGAAATAAAAATAGATTGGTTTATGCAGTACTGCCGCTCAGGTTTTTATTTGTATTTTTATGTTCATGTTGTAAATGTGTTGTAAATGTTCATATGTGTGCAGTGCTCAGCTGTAGGCTACATTTTTATGCCGGTGCTGTGCTGAGCAGAGGTCCTGCTGGGGTCTCTGTCCAGCCTCAATCGATCTACATCTACGTCATTTAAAATAGACTTAATTATTTTCAATAGTCTACTTCCTCAACAAACACAATAGCCTACATATTTCTGCACGCTAAAATGAGCACGGGACGGGAGTGAAGGAAAGTAATGTGGTTATAGAACCCTTGCGGATTAGGACAGTAAAATTTAAATAAAATAAGACTCCCAGACTCGACCCAATCGTTAATTATTTTTGCATTGTTGCTATCCAAAGGTTTGGTCATCCGTTATAAAAACAAAAAAGGTTGCTATGCAGGCTGGATAACGTTCTAGCTGGTCAACTTCAGCCAACTCAGTCCCGTCAAACATTTCCCTTGGAATGATAGTGAACTAGCTGCATTTTCGTTTGTTTTAGCTTGTCTGGTCTCATCTGGGCACCATTCACTCAGAAGGGAAACATTGGGTGCGTTCGTAAATTCACTCTGGCTATCTATTTGGATTTCAGAGCACTCACTTCTGATTGTGCCAGAATACCTGAGGAATTTATAAACATGCAACAATTGTTGCCATCAGCACAGTTAGTCACCAAAGCTCTAGATAACATGAAAACAGCCTAACCAGCTCTGCTAGAGCAAGTAAAATGGTCATTTGTATCTGGAAGTAGCTAGAGCGTCCAATCTGACAATGCTCTGAATCTCACAACATTCTGAATTTACCAGTGCCCAGAGCGTACTCTTCACGAGCACACCCATAGTGTTCCTGTGACAGTCAATACAGCATGGCTCAGAACGCTGCTTGTCCAATCCACATCCAGTTTTGTAGTAGATACCAGGGGGCAGTCATTGACTCACTGCCTTTGACTCACATAGAACACTGTTCAGTCGTCCATTTTGTCAGTTCAGTGGCCCAGGGATTAGATTTTCTCCATTTTGCCTGTTTTTTTGAGGCATTTGTTGTCGTGATAACTGTTAGTTAGAACCTCATTATCAGATTTGGCAGGGCTGGCTGCCTCCCTGTGCGTGTGTGACTGTGTGTGAGTGTTTGAGTAGATATTTGTGTGTGTCTGTGTGTGTGTCTCTATGCATGCATGTGTGTTATGTAGTCCGCGCGTGCATGTGTATATTGCCTGTTATGTGGTCCAATTCTCCTCTCTCCTCCTCAGTCAAATGATAAGTAGGGTAGAATGTGTCACGGTGCAGTGGCTAACCCAGAAACAGACATCAACTGATTGTGTAGTGTCTGTATGGCCTCATTTTGGGCTCTGTGAGTAGCTATGGGCTTGATCCTGCAGTACTAACCACAGCGCCTTCCGAAAGTATTCACACCCTTTGACCTTTCCCACATTTTGTTGAGTTACAGATTACATTTAGATTTTGTGTCACTGGCCTACACACCTAATGTCAAAGTGGAATCAATGTGAGGAGGCTATATACAGGGGTACCAGTACAGAGTCAATGTGAGGAGGCTATATACAGGGGTACCAGTACAGAGTCAATGTGAGGAGGCTATATACAGGGGTACCAGTACAGAGTCAATGTGAGGAGACTATATACAGGTGGTACCAGTACAGAGTCAATGTGAGGAGGCTATATACAGGTGGTACCAGTACAGAGTCAATGTGAGGAGACTATATACAGGGGTACCAGTACAGAGTCAATGTGAGGAGGCTATATACAGGGGTACCAGTACAGAGTCAATGTGAGGAGACTATATACAGGGGTACCAGTACAGAGTCAATGTGAGGGGGCTATATACAGGGGTACCGGTACAAAGTCAATGTGAGAAGGCTTCACCCCCTGCAGTTTGCATATCAGCACAACATCGGGGTGGATGATGCAATCATCTACCTTCTGCAGAGGGTCTACTCTCACCTGGACAACGCAGGTTGCACTGTGAGGGTTATGTTTTTTGACTTCTCCAGTGCCTTAAACACCATTCAGCCCCTGCTACTGGGTGAGAAGATGAAGAGGATAAAAGTGGAAGCACCATTAGTCTCCTGGGTCACGGACTACCTGACCGGTAGGCCACAATTTGTGCGACTACAGAGCTGTGTGTCAGAACGGGCAGTGAGCAACACAGGGGCCCCCCAGGGAACGGTCCTGTCCCCCTTCCCGTTACTAATGAGCTATCGTTAGAATGATTATTGAGAGATCTCCACTTAAAAACCGAATAGATTCACTGCTACTAGCAAAGTCATTCCAAAGAGTATGTTTAACAGATCAAATTAAATATCACTCAAATATCATCAATGATGCTATTTAGGCCTATAGCATTTTCAAAGTCATCAAATGCAATTGTTTCAATTCAACCCAGAATTCAACTAAAAATAGACAATACGATAGTCCTGAGGTTTCAAGCTTTGGTTGATTTCAGTTTTAGTGATATTTAATTGTGTTGTCCACACAAACAAATATCAACACTTGAAGGAGATGTATCTTCTGCTTGGGTAGTTCCATCTGTGTCACTAACTTAGTCTGGCTTTAATTACGGTTTGTCAACAAATTAAGTTGAAGAATAATCTAAGTTAAAGAATAGGACTAAATCAAATCAAACTTGAAAAGCACTTTAAATAATTTGATTTAGTCTAATTATTTAACTGAGATGTTTAGTTGAGATGTAAATCCAACATGAAGTGCATTCGGAAAGTATTCAGACCCCTTCACTTTTCCACATTTTGTTACGTTTCGACCTTATTCTAAAATCGATTCAGTTATGTTTTTCCCTCATCAATCTACACATAATTCCCCAAAATGACAAAGTGAAAACAGGTTTTTTTTAAATGTTGCACATTTATAAAAAAAAAACTAAACCAGAAATACCTTATTTACATAAGTATTCAGACCCTTTGCTATGAGACTCGAAATTGAGCTCCAGTGCATCCTGTTTCCATTGATCATCCTTGAGATGTTTCTAAACTTAATTGGACATGATTTGGAAAGGCACACACCTGTCTATATAAGGTCCCACAGTTGACAGTTCATGTCAGAGCAAAAACCAACCATGAGGTTGAAGGAATTTTCTGTAGCGCTCCGAGACAGGATTATGTCAAGGCACAGATCTGGAGAAGGCTACCAAAACATTACTGCAGCATTGAAGGTCCCCAAGAACACAGTGGCCTCCATCATTCTTAAATGGAAGAAGTTTGGAACCACCAAGACTCTTCCTAGAGCTGGCCACTCGGCCAAACTGAGCAATCGGGGGAGAAGGGCCTTGGTCAGGGAGGTGACCAAGAACCTGATGGTCACTCTGACAGAGCTCCAGAGTTCCTCTGTGGAGATGGGAGAATGTTCCAGAAGGACAACCGTCTCTGCAGCACTCCACCAATCAGGCCTTTATGGTAGAGTGGCCAGATGGAAGCTACTCTTCAGTAAAAGTCACATGACTGCCTGATTGGAGTTTTCCAAAAGACACTGTAGCTATAAATGTCTTCTTATGTTGTCATATAAATCGTGTTTAAGATAGTAAGGTCTGTGGAGATCTTCACAATTACTGTAAGAACCTGCACATAATCTCGAACTGCATTGGTTACTTGAATCATATCCTTTTATTTTAATCTCAACTGCAATCCAGGTCATCTGGTTCTGCTATTAGACGAAGAACAGTGATAACACATTAATCTGTTGTTTAAATATCTGACATTGTATTCCCATGGGAATTTGTTTCTGCTTTTAGATTGTTGAAAACAGTGAAAACACAAATTCAATGAACTTATTGCTGTCTTTTTGAGTGGCTGAATATAGGTTGTAAACTCATTTATCAATGTCTCAACCAAATATTGCCTAATTATTCACGTTGAAATGACATTGTTAATTAGGTTTTATTGGTGGTGGGTTGTAGAGAATGAGCTCGGGGTCTTCCAGGCCTCTTGGCCTGTAGCTTTTAAGACAATTATCTCCCTTCTGGGCCAGCCTGTGCGTCATGAGCAAGAGTGACGTGTGTGTGTGTGTGTGTGTGTGTGTGTGTGTGTGTGTGTGTGTGTGTGTGTGTGTGTGTGTGTGTGTGTGTGTGTGTGTGTGTGTGTGTGTGTGTGTGTGTGTGTGTGTGCCGCTCCTACTAGTCAGGTCAGACTCATCTCAGAGCTGTGCGATTTCACACGCCGTTTGACCTCTGATTGAGATTGATCCACGTCATTACAAGGCACCCATCTTAAACACTGTGTGCATCACTAAGATTGTGTGTAACAGTGTATGTATATTGCTAAGAGACTGGAACCCTGTGGCATACGTGCATTGTCGTGAATGCAGGTATATGCAATTGTGATTGACATGGGTAGAATCAAGGATTGCCATGTCGGAATGCAGTTATTTCAAATAATTTTCCCTTGTTTGTTGGTGTGAGTGAGGGTGGAAGTGCAATTTGATTAAGTAGATGGAGAAACTGAGGCTGTGGGGCTCACACTGGTCTTTACGGTAATGGAGAAACTGAGGCTGTGGGGCTCACACTGGTCTTTACGGTAATGGAGAAACTGAGGCTGTGGGGCTCACACTGGTCTTTACGGTAATGGAGAAACTGAGGCTGTGGGGCTCACACTGGTCTTTACGGTAATGGAGAAACTGAGGCTGTGGGGCTCACACTGGTCTTTACGGTAATGGAGAAACTGAGGCTGTGGGGCTCACACTGGTCTTTCCCAGCAAAATGTCCTCCTCTCTGTAGCAGCACACTGGTCTTTCCCAGCAAAATGTCCTCCTCTCTGTAGCATCAGTGTCACATCATACTGTGTTTTTACCCCTTTGATGCATGTAATGAATTAATATTAATAGTGTCTGGAAATAATTAAAAGTCTCTGATCAATAGTAGTCTAGTAGTCTGACAGACAGACAGTTATCTCAGTCTAGTAGTCAGACAGACAGTTATCTCAGTCTAGTAGTCAGACAGACAGTTATCTCAGTCTAGTAGTCAGACAGACAGTTATCTCAGTCTAGCAGTCTGACAGACAGACAGTTATCTCAGTCTAGTAGTCTGACAGACAGACGGTTATCTCAGTCTAGTAGTCTGACAGACAGACAGTTACCTCAGTCTAGTAGTCTGACAGACAGACAGTTATCTCAGTCTAGTAGTCAGACAGACAGTCAGTTATCTCAGTCTAGTTGTCAGACAGACAGTTATCTCAGTCTAGTAGTCTGACAGACAGACGGTTATCTCAGTCTAGTAGTCTGACAGACAGACAGTTATCTCAGTCTAGTAGTCAGACAGACAGTTATCTCAGTCTAGTAGTCTGACAGACAGACAGTTATCTCAGTCTAGTAGTCTGACAGACAGACAGTTATCTCAGTCTAGTAGTCAGACAGACAGTTATCTCAGTTTAGTAGTCTGACAGACAGACAGTTATCTCAGTCTAGTAGTCAGACAGACAGTTATCTCAGTCTAGTAGTCTGACAGACAGTTATCTTAGTCTAGTAGTCAGACAGACAGACAGTTATCTCAGTCTAGTAGTCAGACAGACAGTTATCTCAGTCTAGCAGTCAGACAGACAGTTATCTCAGTCTAGTAGTCTGACAGACAGACAGTTATCTCAGTCTAGTAGTCTGACAGACAGTTATCTCAGTCTAGTAGTCTGACAGACAGACAGTTATCTCAGTCTAGTAGTCTGACAGACAGACAGTTACCTCAGTCTAGTAGTTAGACAGACAGACAGTTCTCAGTCTAGTAGTTAGAAAAACAGACAGACAGTCCCAGAAAGTCTTTAGATATTTCAGCACCATGCATTCCCTATAATTAGTCTCCGTTGACGTCTCAGACTGTTGACGTGTGTTCCCCCCTCCTGTGAGACAAAACCCCCTATAATTACTCTGCCAGACTCTGAACTTACACCAATGGTGTTGATCACCAGACTAAGTCTTCTGCGAATGTGCTACGTAAAAGGTGAGGGGGCATATGGAAATAACCAGTATTAGATCTTGTTATTTCCTGTATGCTTTAAGTGAGATGTAAAACCTAGATGCTACAGTACAGTGGTTTAATGAGGAAGGAGACTGGCATATAGTCAGACAGTACTGAATTAATGTTGGATGGACTTCACAGCCCTTTCCTTCCCTGTTTACTGTTTTTATGTTTCACTATCTTTATTTCTGAAATAACAAACCGGCACTGTGGACAAATACAAACAAGCACCAAGTTGATGTATTTAGAATTGAGATGCATTGTGGTTCTTTAATTAAATATCTCAGTAGATGGAATTCTCTGGGGTGGACCAAGAGCTAATCCTGTAGGTAGTAGTTACGTAGTCCCCACGGTGGAGCTCAGAGTTGCTCTTCTGCATTGTCGTTAGTCCCCACGGTGGAGCTCAGAGTTGCTCTTCTGCATTGTCGTTAGTCCCCACGGTGGAGCTCAGAGTTGCTCTTCTGCATTGTCGTTAGTCCCCACGGTGGAGCTCAGAGTTGCTCTTCTGCATTGTCGTTAGTCCCCACGGTGGAGCTCAGAGTTGCTCTTCTGCATTGTCGTTAGTCCCCACGGTGGAGCTTAGAGCTGCTCCACTAGATCGTAGTCAATACCCTGGGGGTGAGGTAATGCTAGGGCCTTCTCGCAGTCCCAGTCACCCTGGTCCCGGTCTTAATCTGCCACTGCAGTCGGTCCTCCAGGCCTTGGGGGGGCAGCAGAGAGCTCTGAGGCTGTGAGCCCAGCCCTGTGCCCCAGCCTTTCACTCACAACTAGGATCCAGCTCTTCTCCTCACAGAGCCTTGAGGAGGGGTCTCTTATCTTGCAATATCCCTTCTCCCACCCCCAGCACACAATCATACTCTCACAAACAAATGCTCACGTGCACAGTCTCCATGGCAACGCGGGTTATCGCCATGGTAGTGGTGGCCTAGTCTAGTGTGCTACAGCATGGGATACTGTAGCTGTTTACCAGCAGCACCGCTAACAGTACTCTTACTGTATGCACTCAGAGGTCTGCAGCAAAGCAGAGAGGAACTGCCCCGTTTGTTACAGTATGTCAATTAGAGCTTATATCATATTGGTGTTCATCCATGGTAGGTCCTTTCTTTGACACAGAACTACTGTGTACAAATTAAGCTGTTGAGCTGAGCTCAGTATTTTAACATGTAATGATTTAGATCAGTGGTTCCCAAGTCCGGTCCTCAAGTACTCCCAACCGTAGCCCCGAACAAACACACCTCATTAAACTCATCAAGGGCTTGATGATTAGTTGACAAGTTGTGTACTGTTGGGGGAACAGGAGGACTGGAGTTGGGAAACACTGATTTAGATAACGTTCTAAAATGGACTTTTAAAGAATGTCAGTGCACTCACTCAGGATGCTACTAGTCTTATGTTTTAAGCTTTGTCCTCTATCAGGAAATGCCTAAATGGGGATTAAATATTACACTACAATCAATGCATTTACCCCAAGTCCTGTCTCCTCTCACTCCCAAAATAGAAACTCATTAACACTGATTAATCTTGATAGACTGTGGCGATGAATAAAAAGGGACAGCACTAATTGTTTGGCCATATCTACAGAGAGACGGGTATGTATCTATGGTCCTCAACCTTGGGTGCACATCCCACACCTCCCAATCTCTGGGTGCTCGGCAGCACTGCACCCTAGTGGCTAGAATAGTTCACCTCAGCCTGTATCTGAGGAATCAGTGGTGATGTCATTGTGCACTGGCAGAGTGACGGTGGCAGGCTGTGTGGTGCTGTCTGATGTAACCGTGTTCACAGTTTAAGAAGCACACGGCGCCGGGATCGGCGAGCGTCATCTGTGTGCCTTTGTATGGAAGCAGGCGGCACAATAGTACCCTGGCTTGCAGAGTCACTGTCAGCCTGGCGCTCACTTCACACTTCACACCCACCCCGTATACAAAACATACACAACACCAATGGTTCCTCAGTCCAATACATCTAGCTTCAGCATTACTGTCTCTCTCTGTAGATCTATATAGCTGATTGTACTCACAACTTGGCTTTGTACTGGTTTTCCTTTTATTGCACTGCTAGTATTGATGCAATACTGACTGTGTCTGTTTCCCTAATAGTTAGTGTTATTGTCTATGTGCGTACTGGGCTTTAGGTTGTCCATGGAGGCTCTCCTCCCCCTCCCGTGAGGCTGTGGCTGGAAGTGTAGTTAGTAGAACAGTGAAGGTGCCCCTGGCCCAGTGGAGCTGCCAGGAGGCCACAGTAGACTGGCATTCTGGGGCACTACAGTAATTAATGGGACCCTGGCAGGCTGACACACTACAGCAAACACAGACCTGGTTTGCTAGCACATACAGGCACACGCACGCATGCAAACACACACACACACACACACACACACACACACATACGCACCCACACACCCACACACACCCACACCCACACACACAGACACATGCGTCAGCCCTGAGAGGCTGGGTGACCATCTCTCTTTATCCTTACTTGCTTGACGCTCACCTCTCACGTTGAAACCTATGTCGTTGTCATGTTACTACCACTCCATATCATTACAGCAGCAGCCAGTCTCTAGTGGCCTCATGGCTGGGAAGTTATTCATATTTTTTTTTTGAATTTCATAATTAATAAACATGACTTTTTTTAAATTATGTGATGAATATAAAGTGTAATATTGGTATTCAAACTCAAAATGTAAAACATTTAATCTGCGTCTTCTTTATTAAAGATGTTATTTTATATTTAAATACCAAAGTTTCTTTGGAATTTAGAATAACATAGTGTACCTTTTTTTTTTTTTTACAGTAACTTACCGTATAGACAATAGGATTTTTATACAGTGTACCATACGCAGAGAGGGACAGACATGATTAAATGCTTGAAGATACACATAGACACTTTCCAGCATATCTTGTGATGTTGTATTAGCATTGCTGCTGCTTTTAATGCACCCCTCCTCTCCTCAGTATCCAGGCTATCATCCTCTAGAGAGAGCCTGTCTCTTTGACTGATGGTCTCAGCTTATCCAGAGTGGAGCTGAGACACACCTGTTATAGTAGAACCTGGGGTCTGGCTCTTGTCCCTGTTGGAGGCCACTTATCCTATGGCAGGATTATTGATGGGCAGAGCATGGGACAAAACATATGGTTTTGTGGAGATTGATACAGAATGATGAACATATATCCAGTTGAAGTCGGAAGTTTACATACACCTTAGCCAAATACATTTAAACTCAGTTTTTCACAATTCCTGACATTTAATCCTAGTAAAAATTCCCTGTTTTAGGTCAGTTAGGATCACCACTTTATTTTAAGAATGTGAAATGTCAGAATAATAGTAGAGAGAATGATTTATTTCAGCTTTTATTTCTTTCATCACATTCCCAGTGGATCAGAAGTTTACATACACTCAATTAGTATTTGGTAGCATTGCCTTTAAATTGTTTAACTTGGGTCAAACGTTTCGGGTAACCTTCCACAAGCTTCCCACAATATGTTGGGTGAATTTTGGCCCATTCCTCCTGACAGAACTGGTGTAACTGAGTCAGGTTTGTAGGCCTCCTTGATCGCACACGCTTTTTCAGTTCTGCCCACAAATGTTCTATAAGATTGAGGTCAGGGCTTTGTGATGGCCACTCCAATACCTTGACTTTGTTGTCCTTAAACCATTTTGCCACAACTTTGGAAGTATGCTTGGGGTCATTGTCCATTTGGAAGACCCATTTGCGACCAAGCTTTAACTTCCTGACTGATGTCTTGAGATGTTGCTTCAACTAATTTTACTGTGGATATAGATACTTTTACACCTGTTTCCTCCAGCATCTTCACAAGGCTGTTGTTCTGGGATTGATTTGCGTCTCCTTCCTGAGCGGTATGACGGCTGCTTGGTCCCATGGTGTTTATACTTGCATACTATTGTTTATACAGATGAACGTGATACCTTCAGGTGTTTGGAAATTGCTCCCAAGGATGAACCAGACTTGTGGAGGTCTACAAATTATTTTCTGAGGTCTTGGCTGATTTCTTTAGATTTTTCAAAATTTATTTTTTCATTATTTTTACTATTTTCTACGTTGTAGAATAATAGTGAAGACATCACATGGAATCATTTAGTAACAAAACATTTTTTTTTTGATTCTTCAAAGTAGCCACCCTTTACCTTGATGACAGCTTTGCACACTCTTGGCATTCTCTCAACCAGCTTCATGAGGAATGCTTTTGCAACAGTCTTGAAGCAGTTCCCACATATGCTGAGCACTTGTTGGCTGCTTTTCCTTCACTCTGCGGTCCAACTCATCCCAAACCATCTCAATTGGGTTGAGGTCGGTTGTTTGTGGAGGCCAGGTCATCTGATGCAGCACTCCATCACTCTCCTACTTGGTCAAATAGCCCTTACACAGCCTTGAGGTGTGTTTTTGGTCATTGTCCTGTTGAAAAACAAATGGTAGTCCCACTTGGCGCAAACCAGATGGGATGGCATATCACTGCAGAATGCTGTGGTAGCCATGCTGGTTAAGTGTGCCTTGAATTCTAAATAAATCACGGACAGTGTCACCAGCAAAGCACCCCCCCACACACCTCTTCCTCCATACTTCACGGTGGGAACCACACATGCGGAGATCATCTGTTCACCTACTCTGCGTCTCACAAAGACACGGCGGTAGGAACCCAAAATCTCAAATTTGGACTCATCAGACCAAAGGACAGATTTCCACCGGTCTAATGTCCGTTGCTCGTGTTTCTTGACCCAAGCAAGTCTCTTCTTCTTATTGGTGTCCTTTAGTAGTGGTTTCTTTGCAGCAATTCGACCATGAAGACCTGATTCACACAGTCTCCTCTGAACAGTTGATGTTGAGATGTGTCTGTTACTTGAACTCTGTGAAGCATTTATTTGGGCTGCAATCTGAGGTGCAGTTAACTCTAATGAACGTATCCTCTGCAGCAGAGGTAACTCTGGGTCTTCCATTCCTGTGGCAGTCCTCACGAGAGCCAGTTTCTTCATAGCGCTTGATGGTTTTTCCGACTGCACTTGAAGAAACGTTCAAGGTTCTTGACCTTTTCCGGATTGACTGACCTTCATGTCTTAAAGTAATGATGGACTGTTGTTTCTCTTTGCTTATTTGATCTGTTCTTGCCATAATATGGACTTGGTCTTTTACCAAATAGGGTTATCTTCTGTATACCACAACTACCTTGTCACAACACAACTGAATTGCTCAAACGCATTAAGAAGGAAAGAAATTCCACAACTTAACTTTTAACAATGCACACCTGTTAATTTAAATGCATTCCAGGTGACTACCTCATGAAGCTGGTTAAAAGAATGCCAAGAGTGTGCAAATCTGTCATCAAGGCAAAGGGTGGCTACTTTGAAGAATCTCAAATATAAAATATTTGTTGGGTTACTACATGATTCCATATGTGTTATTTCAATGTAGAAAATAGTAAAAATAAAGAAAAACCCTTGAGAGTAGGTGTGTCCAAACCTTTGACCAGTACTGTACATACATGTCTAAGTTACAATTTTTTTTAAATATACTAGTTAATATATTTAGAAAGTAGGCCTACTTTGAGAGATCATACTATTACAGACTTTCAGTAAATATGCTTTTTCAAGCGCAGGTTATTGCCAACTACAATGGCAAGGCTGCAACAACAATTTTAATTTTAATGCTGGTCACTTGCCCCATCTAGTGTTCAACACTGTGTAGGATCTGCCTCTGCTTCTGCATCAAAGTATCTCCCTACAGCCCTCAAACTGAACTCTGGACCTCGAAACCAGTTCCACATGCTATTTTAAATTGTTCCTCTCTAATCAGGGACTGATTTAGACCTGGGACATCAGGTGGGTGCAAATAATGATCAGGTATAACGTAAAATCAGCAGGATCCAGACCTCGTAGGGTAAGAGTTGAATACCCCTGCCCTACAGCATACAGGAGAATCACATTCGCTACAGTTTAGGCCTTCAATATATTATCCATTACAATGATTGGTGCTTGTCTTGGAGTGTTCGATCAACAATTACCACATTTTCTTCTATACATTTCTCATTAAACATGGAAGATGGATGTTTAATGTAAGATTGTTTGAATAATGTCTTCAAGTTGGCCTGATTCAATTATATGCTGTGTTTTGTCTATGGCATTTTGTGATAAAGCAGCCATGTGCGATGTGGAAAGCCAATTGTATTACCACTGTACCCCTTTGTTAAAAATCCCTCTTAAGTGTCCAGAACAACAGAGCTTCCATGTAAAAAAAAAACTCTGCTAATACGAATTGTCATCATTGATGTACGTCAATGCCTTTCAGTGGAAAGTGGACTGGGCCTGCATAACCGTTTTACCCGGCACATTAAAGGATCGTTTTACATCCATGTTATTGTAATATGAGAGGAAACTATTCTCTGCTCTAGGCAGGAAGTACAATCTCTACGAGCAATTTCGATCATTTTTGTTCATTTCCGACTCAGAGAGCCCACAGCAGTTTAGTGACTACACTCCAGATAAACTAGACCTCCAAATGCATATTTAATGAGCATTTTAGAAAGTCATAATGGCTTGTCACTAATGCCCGTCTGTTAATGATCTTCTTCTACATCTTCTGCTGGCCCCGCCTTGACGCTTTCTCCATCTACGCCTTTGACAGTTCTTTGAATAATATGGTTTAAACTTTCATAGCATCTTCTCGCTTTCATTCCAAAATCCGACGGCTATTGTTCGTATTGAGGACACTTCTTGGCTTCAGTTATGCATAGAAGCAAGACTTTTCCCTTGAGAAAATCTGCATCGGGTAGGCTGCTCTTTTCCTGCACATTTACTTCAGCTTGTTTAACTTCCTACTTCTACTGTCTGATGCACTTGATGTGGAATATCTCGATTATAAGAATGTCCCATTTACTTTTCGTTTATCTGCATGATCTGTGGCGGAACATTGATGTTTTTGACAGAGGAAGATTACCTCGGCGATTGAAGTGCTGTAGAACCATATAAAACTTGTCTGAGGTCAAATGCTTATTATATTTAGTTGATGCATAGCCTAGTATGTATAATAGCCTACTTGCTGAAATTGATACATAGAATTCAACATTTTACTTTTTTTATGTATTTAAATTGTAATAAATATACAAGTAATAATGTAAAAACAAAACAAACAAAAGATTATGTATTTTGATCACACGGGTTGATGTTAATGGTTGTTCAAGTTTGAAAATGTAGCCTATAACCTACACATTTAACAAAAAAAGTTATCGGCATAATCTGGAGCCTTGAGTGTTTTCAGAAACCCGCTTTTATTATCGTATATTCCTTCTATGATTGTTATAGATTAGTTATTAAGATGATTGGGTAATAGACTATTTCTTTGTATTTTGAAGTGACAGATCGTCCTCATTTTCATTTTTTAAAAAATAGGGTCTTTGGCGTCCATGTGCGGAAGTGTATGCAATATAGCCTACTACATACTGTACAACACTAATGATCTATGAATCATATCAGATGTTAAGTTTGTGTACGGCAGCTTCAAATCTGGACTGTAGGTGGCGCTCATGTGGAGGCTTTGATTCCGATGTGATGCACGGACAGGAAACAGGGAGGATGAGGAGAAGTAGACTACTGCTGCTTCTGCAGGGAGTTGTCAGTAGCCTTGTCAGTGAGGGGGTGCTGTCTCCTTACAGACGTTTGGTCTTGCAGTTGACGCAGTAACAGCATAGGACCCCTGTCCTGTCATAGCCTACTGTCTTGTAGCGAGAGAGTTTGTTCGGTCGCTTGTCATCCAACATCGTAGCCTATCAGCTTCACAAAGTTGCGTGTTATCGATTATTTTAAGTACGCAAGTAAAATGTAGATGATTGAATCAGGTGCGTGAGCTGTATTCAAGTTGCTCTCATGCATTTATCCTCAATATCGTCATCATCCTCATATTCATTGTACGTTACACGTTACCGTTACACGTTACCGACCGGTTTGATTCGGTCTTATGTAACAACATTTTAAATGACGTTTTTATTTTTTTCATTGGATAAAAGTAGAGACTCAAAGCTAGAAAATGGTATATCATACATTACAGTTGAGGAACAATGGGAAAGTAATTCTGCTTTTAAAATTGATAAACTTGTAACCTCACCTTTGGGAAAATGGCCTTTGAATGTTTTGGTACACCTACTGGAGAGCTCTTCTTTGTCTACACCCATTCAGCATCGTTCACACCCTTTTAAGCTTTAGCCCCGACTATCTCATTAAGAGTTGATCTGAGCGTTCTGTCCTAACAGCAGCAGTCAAGCACCCAAGCTAACTGGCTAACGTTGGCTAGCTTGCTAGCTACTTCCAGACACAAATGAGAGAACACCTCACTCTGACCATTTTACTCGCCCTAGCAGAGCTGGTTAGGCTGTTTTTATGTTATCCAGAGTGTTGGTGACTGTGCTGATGGCAACAATTTACGTTTTTTTGCCAACGTTTACTGACACCGCCACATTCAACGGGTGTTGAGCGTTCATAAATTTGTCAGTTATTCTGCGCTCTGACACACTCAGACAACAGTGCTCTGAAATCTGAGTAGATAGCCAAAGTTAATTTACCAGCTACGTCTATCAACAGCTGTCGCAGTGACATCATCAACATTCTATTGAAATGGATACTTGCATAGTGGAGTCTTTTGTTAAGACATGTAGCTAGCTAGCTAAACAATGAACCATGGTTGCCCTTAGTTTGAAGATGTAATCCAGAGACGGGTGTTTTCTCCATCTCCTTAACTATCATTCTCTAATTCCACTGATTTCAAAACTTGGTCCTCCAGAAAGTGGAGAGCAACACTTATGCAGTTCTATTACGCAATATATTTGAGAAAAAGCCGTGTTAGACAGGATTACCTACACATACCGACCAGCTCAAATAGACAGAAGCGTGCTACATGGCAGACCAATCGGAACTCATCTCTCTGCATGTCCAGCCCACTCATTATCTCAGCCAATCATGGCTAGCGAGAAGGTTGCTGTCTTTTTCTGTGGCTAAACCAACTAGGCTCGTAATTTAACAATTGTATTTGTATTTACAAATGGCATACAAGTTTGTTATTAAGACACATGAAAGTTCACATGCTCCAGAAGGACATGTGACTGCAAAAAAACCCGCAATTTGATAACAAAAAAAAAGTTTACGTTCAAAGGGCTCTCCTGTGAAGTAGTGACGTGCGACATACGCTT
The DNA here is from genome assembly GCA_023634145.1 of Thymallus thymallus. NCBI lineage: Eukaryota > Metazoa > Chordata > Actinopteri > Salmoniformes > Salmonidae > Thymallus > Thymallus thymallus. The sequence continues at coordinate 32,066,241 of CM042385.1, read as the reverse complement.
AGTTTCCTGAAACGAGTCATATATTTGTGCCCAGATGGATAGATAGCCCCTCAGTGCAGGGTAAACTGGCAAAGGTCACACTGCCATGGCAACACGCTGTTGAAAAATGTGGGCGCACACATCTCCTCACCCTGCTCTAGAGACAGACAGACAGGATGTGGAATATTGATGATGGCTCAGTCTCTGCTCGAGCTTCATTTATCCCATCGCCCAGTCTTGTTGTTGTTGTCTTCTGCCAGTGGCTGCATTCAGGGTTTTCTTCACCTGATCAAGTGTGTAGGAGGCAGAGTTATAGCCCAGTCCATCTCCGACTTTGTCAGGGCTTTGCCCACACTCTGAATCATTGGTCACTGTGGCTCGCACTTGAGCACCATGGTCACGTTTGTTTGGGTCTCTTCGACACAGTCCTGCCTGGCTAGTGGAGCAGGTGGTGGTAGGCAAAATCTCAAGGCACTAAAGGCAGTATCGCCGTCCATGTGACTGCAGTGTTTGCGCATGCAGGTTCCCTTCTTATCTCACACACATAGTTAAAAGTGCTAAAATTATTGCAGGAACCATTGTTAATTGCACAATTACTGACCACAGCTACTGACCACAACCACAACTACTGACCACAACTACTGACCATAACCACACAACAATTGACCAGACAACTACTGACCACAACACATCTACTGACCATAAGTACTGACCACACAACTACTGACCAGTACTGACCACAACTACTGACCACCACCACACAACTACTGAACCACAACTATTGACCACAACCACACAACTACTGACCACAACTACTGAACCACTCAACTACTGACCACAACTACACAACTACTGAACACAACTACTGACCATAACCACACAACTACTGACCACAACTACAGAACACAACCTAACAACTACTGACCACAACTACTGACCACAACCCCAAAACGACTGACCACAAATACTGACCACTAGTGAACACAACTACTGACCACAAAATTAGTGACCATAACCACACAACTACTGACCAGAACAACAGACCACAACATAAAAACTACTGACCACAACAACTGACCACAACTATGGACCACAGCTATTGATCACAACCACACAACTACTGACCACACAACTACTGAACCAAACAACTACTTCCCACAATCACACAACTACTGACCACAACTACTGACCATAACTACTGACCACACAACTACTGACCAGTACTGACCACAACTACTGACCACAATCACATAACTACTGACCACAACTACTGACCACAATCACATAACTACTGACCACAAACACACAACTAGACCACAACTACTAACCACAGCTACTGACCACTAGTGAACACAACTACTGACCACAAAATTACTGACCATAACCACACAACTACTGACCACAACTACTGACCAGAACAACAGACCATAACATAAAACTATTGACCACAACAACTGACCACAACTACGACCACAGCTATTGACCACAACCACACAACTACTGACCACAGCTACTGACCACAAAAATACTGACCATAACCACACAACTACTGACCACAACTACTGACCAGAACAACAGACCACAACATAAAAACAACTGACCACAACTACGGACCACAGCTATTGACCACAACCACACAACTACTGAACCAAACAACTACTGACCACAACCACACTACTACTGACCAAAACCACACAACTACTGACCACAACACAACTACTGACCATAACTACTGACCACAACCACACAACTACTGACCAAAACCACACAACTACTTCCCACAATCACACAACTACTGACCACAACACAACTACTGACCATAACTACTGACCACACAACTACTGAACCACACAACTACTGACCACCCATTACTGATCACAACTACTGCTCTAGTCTGCACTAGCTCTGGTCCAGCTCTGGTCCTCGGCATAGCTAGCTAGCTCTGGTTCGCATTAGCTCTGGTCTAGCTTTGGTCTTCACTACAAATTATAACTACTTAAATGTGCATAAATTAGCATATAATACCCCCCAACAATAATTTTAACTCTTGAAACATTCAAGCTAGAGACACTAAACCAACTTTCACATGTTCAGGCTATCCTAACTTCAAAATCTTTCAAATCTTTATTAACTTACTATATAAATTTGCATAGATTTTCAGAAAATAACTTACCAACAGTAACGTTTGAACCGTTCAAGCTAGAGACACCAAACCTATTTTCTTTTCTAGTTGTATGTTGACAATGCCTGAAAAGGAAGCGTTGTTTTGTATTAATTAGGGTAGACTGTGACTTTTTTTTACTTATTTTTATAAATCTTAAGTGTAATGGTTATGAGGTATATACTCATTGAATGGTAGTCCCCCCCACACACACACACGCTAGTTCTGCGCCTAGGTGGGACGCTCCCTCAGAGCACATCAGTATAGCTGAGACTGTACCATGCACTAGCGTCTGATACTGCATTTCAATGAAGAGCGTGTTTCTTTAATTAACTTCTGTTACTAGAGAGGAAATACTAAGATAATCTCCACAATAACAAGCCTATCGCTCTCCTCACCCGTTGCTATATATTAAACAGGTTTAGTCCATGCGCTGTACCAGCAGCGCTTTGCCCATGACGAGGGAGACCAACCTAACTAAAAGACAAGGAAAAAAACAGCAGCATTGGATTTTCTCTGTTCTCTTGACAGGTGTTTTTTCTGTCTGCGCATCGAGCGCCGTTCAAGACCACCTGCGTCTGCTCCACTCTTGATGTCCACGGTCCATGCTTTTGTGGGATGTTTCAGAGGAAATGACACAGTTGGATGTAAACTAGTTGTACTGCATGAGAGTGGAACATGCCTCATATATATATATATATATTTCTTTATTTAGGACAACTTCTTCTTTCCGGAGATAATATGCACCATTACCAAGCTACCCCCAACAAAACCACCAGCATAATGATCAACTTACAGAACATATAATTGGCATTCTTTTTGAAGAATTGTGGAGATACTTTTGTACGCACTACATTTTTTATGCAGAATTTCATGTTTTTTGCACAATAAACGAACAATGACTGCGCTTTGCATTTGAGGATTATTTGGATGACCACTGCGCCTTGAATAAGATTTTCAAGTAGAAGTCCTACGGTCGGGAGGAAGAGGCGAACATTTTTTATAGTCTGGAAGTTTTCTCGGGAAAACCGTCAAACTGGCCATGGCTGCAGCGATAGCCAGCTCCCTTATTCGGCAGAAAAGGCAAGCGAGGGAGCGGGAGAAATCTAATGCCTGCCGGTGCGTTAGCAGCCCGAACAAGACGAAGCAATGCGAGAACAAACCCAGTCGGTTGTCTATGTTTTCTCGTGTCAAACTCTTTGGCTCCAAGAAGAGGAGACGGAGGCGACCAGGTCTGGTTTGGATATACTTTCGTTAGACCATCACAATCAACATCCATGTTTGATTGCTGTTGCGATTTCTATTGTTTCATCATCACTCTTCACCAACTCTGCTCTGCGCACCAAATGTTAGGGGAACTGGGCAAACCAACGTGGCTATATAGGATAAATAGTACAAGTATTAGATTATATATATATGTAAAAAAAAATATATATATATATATATACACAATTGAAGTCGGAAGTTTACATACACCTTAGCAAAATACATTTCAACTCACAATTCCTGACATTTAATCCTAATAAAAATTCCATGTTTTATATCAGTTAGGATCACCACTTTATTTTAAGAATGTGAAATGTCAGAATAATAGTATATAGAATTATTTATTTCAGCTTTTCTTTCTTTCATCACATTCCCAGTGGGTCAGAAGTTTACATACACTCAATTAGTATTTGGTAGCATTGCCTTTTAATTGATTAACTTGGGTCAAACGTTTCGGGTAGCCTTCCACAAGCTTCCCACAATAAGTTGGGTGAATTTTGGCCCATTCCTCCTGACAGAACTGGTGTAACTGAGTCTGGTTTGTATGCCTCCTTGATCGCACAGGCTTTTTCAGTTCTGCCCACAAATGTTCTATAGGATTGAGGTCAGGGCTTTGTGATGGCCACTCCAATACCTTGACTTTGTTGTCCTTAAGCCATTTTGCCACAACTTTGGAAGTATGCTTGGGATCACTGTCCATTTGGAAGACCCATTTGCGACCAAGCTTTAACTTCCTGACTGATGTCTTGAGATGTTGCTTCAATATATCCACATCATTTTCCTTCCTCATGATGCCATCTATTTAGTTAAGTGCACCAGGCCCTCCTGCATCCCCACAACATGATGCTGCCACCCCTGTGCTTCATGGTTGGGATGGTGTTCTTCGCCTTGCAAGCATCACCCTTTTTCCTCCAAACATAACGATGGTCATTATGGCCACACAGTTCTATTTTTGTTCCATCAGACCAGAGGACATTTCTCCAAAAAGTATGATCTTTGTCCCCATGTGCAGTTGCAAACCGTAGTCTGGCTTTTTTATGGCGGTTTTGGAGCAGTGGCTTCTTCCTCGCTGAGCGGCCTTTCAGGTTATGTCGATATAGGACTTGTTTTACTGTGGCTATAGATACTTTTGTACCTGTTTCCTCCAGCATCTTCACAAGGTTCTTTGCTGTTCTGGGATTGATTTGCACTTTTCGCACCAGAGTACGTTCATGTCTAGGTGACAGAACGCGTCTCCTTCCTGAGCAGTATGACGGCTGCGTGGTCCCATGGTGTTTATACTTGCGTACTATTGTTTGTACAGATGAACGTGGTACCTTTAGGCGTTTGGAAATTGCTCCCAAGGATGAACCAGACTTGTGGAGGTCTACAATTCTTTTTCTGAGGTCTTGGCTGATTTCTTTTTATTTTCCCATGATGTCGAGCAAAGAGGCACTGAGGTTGAAGGTAGGCCTTGAAATACATCCACAGGTACACCTCCAATTGACTCAAATTATGTCAATTAGCCTATCAGAAGCTTCTAAAACCATGTTATCATTTTCTGGAATTTTCTACGCTGTTTAACGGCACAGTCAACGACCCACTGGAATTTAAATATAGTGAATTATAAGTGAAATAATCTGTCTGTAAACAATTGTTGGAAGAATTACTTGTGTCATGCACAAAGTAGATGTCCTAACAGACTTGCCAAAACAATAGTTTGTTAACATGAAATCTGTGGAGTGGTTGAAAAATGAGTTTTAATGACTTCAACCTAAGTGTATGTAAACTTCCGACTTCAATTGTATATATATATATATATATATATATATATATATATATATATATATATATATATATATATATATATATATATATATATATATATATATGACCCACAGTATATTAGGCTATTTAATCAACAATATAATGTTAATCATAATATATAAATAAACATTTAGAGCCCAGCAAAGACAGTGAGAAAATCTCCTATGGATGTGTTTTAGTTAATTTAGTTGGACTTCAGACTGTACTTAACGACCGGAGGCAGGATTCCCCAACTGGCTGCCAGTCATTTTATTTTGTCCCCCAAGTTTTCTGAACTTTAACATTTTTTGGACATAAGAATTTCAAACCTTGGTTACATTTGTATACGATCGCGTGTCTCTCTATTGTGGGAAAACTTTTGAAGATAATTCCAAAATTAAAATCACTTGGAGCTGATTTGCTGGTGTTTTTACAGTCTTTTATGTTTTAGTCAAATATTATATCTGTTTGGGCTTCTTGCGGTTAATTTGCCGTTTACAAATGATATGTAATTATGTTCCGGCCCCCTGTCTATTCTCTCAAGAAAAAAACGGCCTGCGGCTGAATCTAGTTGATGATCCCTGACCTAAGGGCTATATTATATTGGTGAATCATACCTCAATGTCTGCTCATGTAATCCCAGATGGATCAGGACAATGGAGCCATCTAAGTAGGTTTAGTGCATAACAAAATCCCACTGGGTTTGTGGTCTTTAAATACCATTACCAGGCTTCTGTATATTGTCTGAATCCACAATGAGCAAGCTTCAAAAAGCCTCTAAAAGGCTATGCAGATGTATTGCTTTGAAGTGCTATAATGGGACACAGGATGTACCGTAAGCAATTTGCCTTTGCAAGTTTAACACATTTTCACTGTGTATTACTCTTCCTGTACAGACAATGCAGTATAGTGGACCTACTACTCTTCCTGTACAGACAATGCAGTATAGTGGACGTACTACTCTTCCTATACAGACAATGCAGTATAGTGGACGTACTTCTATTCCTGTACAGACAATGCAGTATAGTGGACGTACTTCTATTCCTGTACAGACAATGCAGTATAGTGGACGTACTTCTATTCCTGTACAGACAATGCAGTATAGTGGATGTACTTCTATTCCTATACAGACAATGCAGTATAGTGGACGTACTTCTATTCCTATACAGACAATGCAGTATAGTGGACGTACTTCTATTCCTGTACAGACAATGGGGTATAGTGGATGTACTTCTATTCCTATACAGACAATGCAGTATAGTGGACGTACTTCTATTCCTATACAGACAATGCAGTATAGTGGATGTACTTCTATTCCTATACAGACAATGCAGTATAGTGGACATACTTCTATTCCTATACAGACAATGCAGTATAGTGGACGTACTTCTATTCCTGTACAGACAATGCAGTATAGTGGATGTACTTCTATTCCTGTACAGACAATGCAGTATAGTGGACGTACTTCTATTCCTGTACAGACAATGCAGTATAGTGGACGTACTTCTATTCCTGTACAGACAATGCAGTATAGTGGACGTACTTCTATTCCTGTACAGACAATGAGGTATAGTGGATGTACTTCTATTCCTGTACAGACAATGCAGTATAGTGGACATACTTCTATCCTGTACAGACAATGCAGTATAGTGGACGTACTTCTATCCTGTACAGACAATGCAGTATAGTGGACGTAATTCAGAGCAGTGGTCTAACAGAAAACTGATAAGGGATCCCAAGAGATCTCTAAGAGTAGCTGAGTGACCCATGCAGTCTATTACTCCCAGGTCTGATTAATATAGTAATGAAGGCTTAGCCCCCACTGCAGCTTACAGCACCTAGCCACAGCCAGAGAGACACGCTCTAGTCAGACAAACCTCAGTCTGCTTTTGACTATGGGCCCCTAACATCGCCGAACATTAGCCATGCTAGATCCCAGCACTACCTTATGGCTGGTTCTCTGTGATGTTTACATGGCTACTTGAACCTGGCCCCTGGTTAATGAGCACCACTGAGCATGATTCAGCCCTGAGCTTTCAGACCTAAATGAGCTCCAGATAATTCCTCTCCCATCAAGTTTCACGGGCTGTTTTGGAAGTGCATTATGCAGAGTGTGGAGTGCAGGAGACTGAGGGTGCGCTGCTCCGGAGCTGGGGCTAAGCTACCCTGCAGTGTTTCATCACAACTGGACACACACCATGATACCAGCCAGTACCCTCTATCATCACGCCTCATCCCGCTCATCGACACCCTGAGATGGGTTGTGGAGTCGGGAAGGGACGAGGACAGGCAGTGTGTGGCTTACGTAACACATGTGGAGCCTCAGCGGCAGCAGAGGAGTTTCTGCTACGATTCAGAGTGTGTTTGGGTGAGATGAGATCCCTGGGCATGTCTACTGGTAGAAAAAGCAGCCTTATGGTGCCATTCCCTGACTCCAATACATACTGTACCTTTCTAGAAATTGCAGGGTTGGAAGGTAAAGCAAGTCAAAGAGAGGATGAAAGCTGTTGTAAACTGCAGTAAAGGACACTCCTCTAGGGATGGACACGGGAAAAGGACAGCCCTTAGTGAAACATGACACACCAAAGTGTCAACATTGTGTAATCATTGACACTCCCAGTACCAGGTTTCTTAACTAATGACTTTGGTAATCCAATTGGCTAGTAGAATTTGTACTTTCTAAGTTGTCCAGGAACATTTATTTCGATGGCATAGATGGATGGAAATGATTATCCATTACACCAGAAAAGAAAGATGTTTACCCCATATCTTAAAACATGGTATTTTCGCTAGGGAATACACAAACATCATATAGACAGTTGACATTTTAAAAAATCTAAGCAGTGCTTATCTTAGATAAATATTTGTTCTTACTCTTAAGCACATCCTCTCCTTTTAAACCCAGACTTCCTTTGTTGTAGTCTCCCTAGTCAGGAACTGTTTGCTCATACACCAGTATCCATGGCTTGAACTTATAGATGTCCGCAGGGATGTGTTTGCACTGGTCTCTTGAGCCTCTGGAGAGCTGAGAATGTGGCTATGCTGGGTCTATTGGGAGCAGGACTGGGGGACTGGTTAGTTACTGTAGTCTATAGCTTAGCGTGCCAGGCTTCTATAGGATAGGATCTCTTGTTATAAGATACATGGCTGATGGATGGGTAAATAAGGCTCCTTTGTGGGCACAAAACTGAACGTACATCAGCATCTTGATAACAGAACTTACATCAGAATCTTGATAACTGAACTTACATCAGCATCTTGATAACTGAACTTAGATCAGCATCTTGATAACAGAACTTACATCAGCATCTTGATAACAGAACTTAGATCAGCATCTTGATAACTGAACTTACATCAGCATCTTGATAACTGACCTTACATCAGCATCTTGATAACATAACCTAGACCAGCATTTTGATAACAGAACTTGCATCTTGATAACTGAACTAACATCAGCATCTTGATAACAGAACTTACATCAGCATCTTGATAACAGAACTTACATCAGCATCTTGATAACTGACCTTACATCAGCATCTTGATAACTGAACATACATCAGTATCTTGATGCAACTTCATCTTTCTCCAGGAACGAGACAAGCCTTGATGCAGAATCAGAGCCTGTTTCCAATCTCACACTCCCCCTCTCCTCCCTTCCCTCTCTCCTTCTCTCCTCCCTTCCCTCTCTCCTTCTCTCCTCAGAACCCCAGTTGAAGGGGATTGTGACGAAGCTGTACAGTCGACAGGGCTTCCACCTGCAGCTGCAAGCAGATGGCACCATCGACGGGACGAAGGAGGAGGACAATGGCTACAGTAAGTCTCCTCTCCTCCGTGCCACCAGGGATGTGTGTACATTAGGTCACACCATAGCATAAGACTTTGCAAAGCAATCCGAAAAACAAGCATTTCTTATGGGACAAGTTCATGTAGTGATTCCTTTTATTAATTAATTTGGAGTGTCAAATTAATACAACCCTATCCATGTACCATAGCCCAGGCTGATTCAGTTTCTGCATACTGAACTAAAGTCTTTGCTGACGTTGTTTCTAGCTTGGATCACATTTGATTAACATCTCCACTGTTACAGATATTTACTGTGTATCTCCTCGTTGTCTATTTTTATCCCTAATCGGAATTAGAAGCCCATATTATCCCTTCCTTAGATTTCCCAAAGCCTTCAAGATTTTTCTCAACTGAACAATAGAAAAGAAAGTGGTCTATGGCAATAATATGTAGCATTAGAATGGCGTATTATATTGTGTTTAGACAGACTGATAGTATAATGGCCTCAGTACAGTGGTTGATTGGCTTTTTTAATCTCTTACACACCTTTAGCCACAGAAAGTTTTCTGTAATCCAAACCGTATTGATAACTCACTATCATTACTTGATAAAAACAACAGGCCCAAACACTATCATATAAATTAGATAGATGTACAGACTGATGGATGTTTGCACATGGAGTCCCAGTGTTTTCTGTGCAGGATGTTAGAGATGCACTCATCCTGATTGGCACATAGCGACTATTGACTGACAGCTGCTACCTGCTCTGTTATGCCGGGACTGTTATTGCTGGCAACGGTATTGGATGTCAAATAATTGGATGTCATTAGCTAGGTCTAAATCCAATTGGCGTAAAAAACGATCAAATCTGCATAAGAACTATAAAATCTGCATTAAAAACAATAAATTAGCACAGTAAACGAGATGCGTTTCTATCAAATTAACTTTTTGCAGATAAATCTACGTGTACACAACATATACGCTCACCACACAAGTTGCGTAAGGCCCCGCAAATTACGCAAGGGCCCCGCCTCGCCCTCGTGTCAAAGCGGGTGTCAATGTTTACAACCTTGATGAGAGGATGAAGCGGAACTGTCCTTCTGGTCACGAAAAGAGAATAAAACACCATGAGAGTGAATTGTGGGGACAGCAATCAGGTAAACTAGTGTTCTCTCCTCTCCAAGTTTGATGTCAGCGAATAACAGTAAGGTGAAGTTGATGTGCCTGCTTGCAGTGCATCTCTCTCTAGTCTGTCTGTCTTGCTAACCTACAGTAGCTGGGCAGTGCATCTCTTGGTCTGTCTGTGTCTTGCTTGCTTGCCAGACACTTCCAGGGCTGTGTTCTGTGACTTTGTGTCTGACAAAAGTGAGAGTGAAATACATATTTTTATTACATTTGATAAACACCAACGGGCAACAGGATTTAGGAACTGCAGCTCAGAAAAGATAACCGCGTCGGTTAGACAATGATTATCTAGTCTCTCAGTCAAGGTTTAGTTACAACTCTGGACTAATGCAAGATGGAAAGCAATGGATTGACATTGACTACTGATTTATATATTGAATTTAACATGTTGATTAGCTGGACATACTGGTTAATATGGATGCACATCTCTCAGTAAATAATAACCATCAAGTACTCAGCCAAGCCATAGTATAAATAGTATTTATATTTGAAAATATATTAAAGTAAATCTGGGGAGCCAGTTTGAATGGTTCTGATGGAGCTGATAAAATTAATAATAGTATTGGTATCTATAATTTACAGTTGCTATGCTTAAGTTTGTCAGTAGAGGAGATGCTGGATCATCAGCCAGTACAAGCACAGACTCAGTTGATCCACATCCAGCCTCAGCCAGTACTAACACAGACCCAGTACAGCAGGCTTCAGCAAATACTAACACAGACCCAGTACAGCCGGCTTCAGAAAATACTAACACAGACCCAGTACAGCCGGCTTCAGCAAGTACTAACACAGACCCAGGTGAAGTACAGGCAGCCTCAGCCAGTACTAGCACAACCAGAGGTCTACAGCCAGCATCAGATACAAGCAGCTCAGACCCTAAAAGAACAGTTGCTGCTCCACCAAATGACCCAGCAGATCGGCCCCCAGTCTTAACAGACTTTATGAGGACTGAGTTAGTGAGCAGAGGTCCATTCAAACCAGGACTGGATTTTTCTTACTCTAAAGACAAGTCTAGAAGAGGTTTCCATTCAGGCTTATAACAGAGACAGCTGTCAAATGGGGAAAACATTACCAGGAGCTGGCTTTCATACTCAATCAAAAACAACGCTGTGTATTGTTTTAGCTGTAAGCTCTTTTCTACAAAATAATAAAGGAAGGTGTGAATGACTGGTCAAATATCAACGCCTTTCTGAAACACCATGAGGGTCGTCCTGAACACACAGACAATATGATTAAGTGGAGAGAACTTGATCTGCACCTAAGAAAGCTAGCATTCAGGGGTTCACCAGGCAGACTCTTCCAACCAGATAATGGAAACTTCCTAAAAGAGGATAAATTGCTGGCAAAATTTGACTCCGTTGTGGAAAATCATCTCAGCAAAATGAAAGATGGAGAGACCTTGGGAAGCGCACACAGAATGAGCTGATACAGATTGTGAAGTGACATTATTCTGAGAAGCGTGGCTTTAAAGGAAAAGCAGAGATCAAGGAGCACTTCATCAGCTGTTGAGGTTACAACAGTCTTGAATCTGTCAGATAGATAGACAGACAGACAGACAGACAGACAGACAGACAGACAGACAGACAGACAGACAGACAGACAGACAGACAGACAGACAGACAGACAGACAGACAGACAGACAGACAGACAGACAGACAGACAGACAGACAGACAGACAGATAGATAGATAGATAGATATTTTCTCCATTTGATATTTTCTACAATTTCTTATTTATGTTAATGTTAATATTCACTTATCTTCAGATTCTATAGAAAATATTCTATTCAATAAATAGAGTTTGTTTATACCTCATTCTGTTCTGTATACTTATTCTTAGACCTACAGATGGAGCAAACTGTTTTAAAGGAGGGAGGATTGTAGTGGGAGCCCTGGGGTGTCAGGTGTGACTGTGTAGCAAATGGTTTACATGGCTGACGGGTCAGGTAGGAGGGCCCCTTAGCAGAATTTTGCTTAGGGCACTAGGGAGGTCAGGACCAGCTCTGCATATCATCGCATCACTCCAAGTTTACTTCGATATGATGGTTATTAAATCAATATTTGCACGTAAAGGCATTTCCACTACCATTTGTCCATAATTAATATTACAGACACAAGATCCCACCTTGTCTTGCTTATTTCGACAGATTATCGACAAATTTGCTGTTTCCATGACACTTGCTCAGACATATTTTATATTTATTTTACTGGCATAGAAAGGTTGGATGGAAACTTGGTTTTTATGACACTTTTCAGTAAAAAAAAAAAAAAAGGTCACTAGCTATGTTTCCAATAACTTAACTTAACTTAACTTAAGAAAAAAATATTTTCAACAATTTCCTGCTACGGTGTGTTTCCATTGAACAATATTGTGTAGATAAAAACAGCTGGACGTAATGACATCACACCTAAAAAATGTAATATATTGCAAAAACCATTACCCATTTAGCCATATTGCGCATTAAATAAATTGGCGACAGCCTGTATGCCATCCCGCCTATCTATTTCATGACTCAGGTAGCCCGCAAAAGCTAGCATGGATAGAATGCAAGAATTTACTAATATTTGCCATATTCTAATAATTCTCATGTGCCTGAACGTATCACCGCGGTCTGTGCCATGGTGAAACTTGCAATCCAGTCCATCTGAAATAATTGGATGGGGAAACTTGCATCCAGCCAACCAGAAAAGCAAGACGAAACAATTCAGCCATTCTTGAAAGTCAGTACAAGGATCCTGAAAATAAACATTATTTTTGTAGTTGAAAAATAGATTTAGAATAGTGGAGCTTTATAGTTACGTGTTGATATAACATGCCCCACGTACCTTCAAAATTATTAGACAATCGTCTTTTTTTTTTTTTTTAACCGCAGTCTTTATCAATTTTGGTGCAATAAAGAAAGTTTGACAAAATAAAAATCCATCTGTCAAATGGATAAACAAATATTGATCTTTAGAAGATGTATCCTATATCTGCGGTTTCCATGACACGTCACAATGCTTCTTTGGGGCGACATTGCTTTTGTCGAGTAAACCTGTGTCAATGGAAACCTGCCTACTGACTGCTGTTGTTATAGGAACACAGTCCTACCCTGTCCTGATAACCGCTCTACGAGAGTTGCATTGGCAGAGTGTTAGGCAGACTATTACCAGTCCTTGAGGTCCATGCCCTCCCAGCGTTGGTTGCCTTCTCTGGAGGAAAGCGGAACGAGGGATGAAGGAGATACTTAGAGAAGAGAAACCAACCACAACATACTCACTGAAGGCACAACACACATTCACTCCCATTTCTCCTAGTGCTGGTTAGATAGATGTGTTAACAGTTATCTATTGAGATAAGTTATGTAACAATTGGCATGCTTTCATCAACCAAAACATTTCCATTTGGAAGAGAAACATTATAAAGCCTGGTCGAATAAGAATGGGAGAAAAGTGAAGCTGTTTGCACCTGTCCAAAAATAGAGTTGTTAGGTGTTGGGTCCTCTTGTCTCCATGGCGATGGTAGCACAGTCCTCTTGGTGCTACTGGTGTATTGTGATGGTGGGGAGAATGTACACAACACACACACACACACACACACACACACACACACAACACACACACACACACACACACACACACACACACACACACACACACACACACACACACACCACACACACACACACACACACACACACACACACACACACACACACACACACACACACACACACACACACACACACAGACACACACACACACACAGACACACACACACACACACACACACACACACACACACACACACACACACACACACACACACACAGACACACACAGACACACACAGACAGACACACACACACACACACACACACACACACACACACAGACACACACACACACACACACACACACACACACACACACACACACACACACACACACACACACACACACACACACACACACACACACACACACACACACACACACACACACACACACACACACAGACACACAGACACACACACACACACAGACACACACACACACACACACACACACACACACACACACACACACACACACACACACACACACACACACACACACAGACACACAGACACACACAGACACACACAGACAGACACACACACACACACACACACACACACACACAGACACACACACACACACACACACACACACACACACAGACACACACACACACACACACACACACACACACACACACACACACACACACACACACACACACACACACACACACACACACACACACACACAGACACACACAGACACACACAGACAGACACACACACACACACACACACACACACACACACACACACACACACACAGACACACACACACACACACACACACACACACACACACACACACACACACACACACACACACACACACACACACACACACACACACACACACACACACACACACACACACACACACACACACACAGACACACACACACACACAGACAGACACACACACACACACACACACACACACACAGACAGACACACACACACACACACAGACACACACACACACACACAGACACACACAGACACACACAGACAGACACACACACACACACACACACACACACACAGACACACACACACACACACACACACACACACACACACACACACAGACACACACAGACAGACACACACACACACACACACACACACACACACACACACACACACACACAGACACACACACACACACACACACACACACACACACACACACACACACACACACACACACACACACACACACACACACACACACACACACACACACACACACACACACACACACACACACACACACAGACAGACACACACACACAGACACACACAGACAGACACACACACACACACACACACACACACACACACACACACAGACACACACACACACAGACACACACACACACACACACAGGCACACAAGCCTTCTAACGTTGCTGTGGTAGCACTCTCATGAATGTACAGCAGTGTTCGTTGATGTTTACCAAATTTAGAGCAGCCCAATTTTTGCTTTAGCTGAGCAGGCAATTTTTGAGCCATGGAATTATTTGCTATATCAAAATAATATGACTAATCAGGCAGCTCTCATTAGAGGCACATGAATATCAAGTGTTGAATCAATAAAAACTTCCTACATTAAAACATGTTTTTCTACATTGTAGAACCAAGTTTTTGGCTCTTTATTATCTGAAAAATTATGCTAAATACCGACCATGCATACTAATTTGTTTCCAAATAAGGAACACTGACATTCTTAAAGACGATTCACCCACTCCTTTCTCCTCAATGTCACAACAATGAGTTAATGTTGTAATAATAACAGCCAAAGAACACTGCTCAATCAATCGGGTTATACCCTTCACACACATTGATCTAATTGGTTAATCAATGGCCATGGGTTGGGAGGCGAAACCTTTGTCGTCGGTTAGATTTGAATCTGTTTGTCCCTTTCTCTGTACAGTGGTTGCTCGTATAAAAGTTGCAAGTTTTTGCCGCGGGATTTAGAGATACGCAGCGTCACGGCTTCATTACTCCAGACCACCACAGGGGGGAGTTAGAGGCACTCTTTATGTATTTGGGTCCCAAGGTTTTTATATGACCAATCATATCGAGTGGTTCCAATGACAAATTTGACGCTATGGGACACATAGCTGGTCCCTTTGTTCAGCAAAGATGGCTGACAAAAACATTACGGTGGAAGCAAATGTAAGTAATTATAACGTCATAACGAGTCAAGCAAAACATTTACAATTGAGAGGAATGTGTTAGTTAATGTAGAGACAAACGATTGTGCATATTTTTTTGTCATAAAGTTAATTTACGAAAATCGCTATTTAGCAAGTTAGCTGAGCGGGAACACCATGAGTATTTTCCTGGCATCCGATTGGCTACTGGCATTTAAAGGCCCTTTACGGCAACCTTATTAGTTAAAATGCCTCAAGTGCCTCGCAGCACTTCCTTATTTGAAAATCTCGAAGAATATACCTACAGTATGTGAATAAAAATAGGCGATCTCAGTTAGCCAATGCGGGAAAAGCAGTGAATGAAAGAAAAAAAATAGCTTGATCAGCTGATGGAGGCCGTGTCAGTACAGGTAACTAGAGGAGGAAGAGGAGGTGATCAGCTGATGGAGGCCGTGTCAGTACAGGTAACTAGAGGAGGAAGAGGAGGTGATCAGCTGATGGAGGCCGTGTCAGTACAGGTAACTAGAGGAGGAAGAGGAGGTGATCAGCTGATGGAGGCCGTGTCAGTACAGGTAACTAGAGGAGGAAGAGGAGGTCGCCGGCAGCAGCGCGTCGAGACGCAAATTAGTTGAGATGGATGACAGCTAGCAGCGAGGAACCAGACAGCAGCCATCAGTGGCATTTATTCCACATGTCACAAATAAACCAACTTGTACACTGGACTGAAAATCCCCACAGAACCCACCAACCAGGGATTGTGTAATTCTGTCATGATAGAATGTGCACACTGTGAAGGGCTGATGGTGATGCGTTTAGGAGGGGTGTTTACACTTCCTCCAGGCTTGCAGGAGTGCTCCAGGGGAGATGTGGCATTTGATAAAAAAATCTAAGACGCCCTCTGGTGGTTTCAACTAGCATTAACAGCATTAACGGCAAAAATGGCCGACAGTAAAATACTATGCTGTTCAACCACTGTATGTTAAGACCTGAACAGTAACGTTAATACAGATGATCTGATCTCTGCTCTTTAAGCCTGGGTTCAGCAGCTCTGACTTGTTCTTTCCTGATCTTCTCCTGTGGCGAATGATTCTCAGACATGCTGTACAGAAACAGAATTAGTGGATTTTGAAGTAGGACGATAAAATACAACGTAGTCGCGTGTAGAAAGTCTCTTATGAGGACCGAGCATGTCTCTTTCTCTTATGTTCATGTTGAATGTAGTCACTAACCCACCGACTTAGAAACATGTACTTTATGCTCAGGTTAGCGTGTTATTGTAAATGGGATTTTCAAACCTAAAGGCCAGTGGGAATCTGAAAGTCTGTCACTGTATCTGCCACTACCGACCAATGACAGAGCAAAAAGAGTCGTGGTGATGGCCGTCGTCAGTGGTTACGTTGACACAGAAAACAGGCTAGAGGTTATGATGAGGTAATGAGTTGTGAGTCTGTGCATGCGTGTGTGTGTGTGTGTGTGTGTGTGAGCCTCAGCCCTGGCCCGGTCTCTCCTCCAGCACCTCAGGTGTTCTGTGAGGTAGAAGTAATTGAGTTTCCCCTCTCGAAAGTCCCCGGTGGCTGATTCTCTGGTAATCCCCCTGAAATGAAGTTTACCGCATCTGTGTCTGTGTCATGGGTACAGGTCTCGGCATGCAGCGAACGGACGAAGAGAGAGAAGAGAGAGAGAAGAGAGAGAGGGAGAGAGAGAGGGAGAGAGAGAGAGAGAGAGAGCAGCTTAGAGGGAACATTGACCATGATGGAAATGGAATCCTGTCTATGCCCCTACTGATACAGTTCTAGTTCAGTCCTCTGTGGTGGCGGGCTGCCTCTATCTCTTCCAGTTCTAGTTCAGTCCTCTGTGGTGGCGGGCTGCCTCTATCTCTTCCAGTTCTAGTTCAGTCCTCTGTGGTGGCGGGCTGCCTCTATCTCTTCCAGTTCTAGTTCAGTCCTCTGTGGTGGCGGGCTGCCTCTAACTCTTCCAGTTCTAGTTCAGTCCTCTGTGGTGGCGGGCTGCCTCTATCTCTTCCAGTTCTAGTTCAGTCCTCTGTGGTGGCGGGCTGCCTCTCTATCCCTTAGCATATGAACGCAGTGTGGCCAGGGGAGATTGTCAGTTTACTGGCTAGCTCGGTGACAGTAGGACAAAGGTGTGAGTGGAGGTCTCTCTTTAGCCTGCTTAACTAAGCGCTACTGTAGCTAACTCCATTGAGTAGTCGAGGGTAGAGTGAAAGGACGTGGTTGGCAGGAATAGCGGGGGCAGTTTTTTACTTAGATTAGCTCTGCTCCTATGATGGCGACACTGTGCTCCCTGCTGCGGGTTTACAACATAGTCATATATTTAGATGGAAAAATGAGACATCCTTTCCCTAAACACTATTTATTGTTGAAAATGAGACATCCTTTCCCTAAACACTATTTATTGTTGAAACTGAGACATCCTTTCCCTAAACACTATTTATTGTTGAAACTGAGACATCCTTTCCCTAAACACTATTTATTGTTGAAACTGAGACATCCTTTCACTAAACACTATTTATTGTTGAAAGTGAGACATCCTTTCCCTAAACACTATTTATTGGTGAACGAACAGTATGAAAACTGAGACATCGTTTCACTAAATACTATGTGTGATTAAGTCTCTCTTTTTCCCAGTAGGTCCCTCAGGTCCTTTGGTTCTGGCCTTCTAACTCTCCCACAGCCTAGGACCAGGAGGCATGGAGAAGCAGCCTTTAGTTATTATGCCACCAGCCTCTGGAACAGCCTGCCAGAGAACCTGAGGGGGGCTGAAACTGTTTAAAAGAGATCTTAAAACACACCTTTTTAGCTTTGCTTTTCCTTAGGGTGCTTTTTTATTATTTCGGTTTTTGTTGTTATTCTTTTGTTGTCATGTAAATATTATTGCACTGCATTCCATGTCTGAAATGTGCTGTATAAATAAAGCTTGATTCTCCTCCCCAGCCATATTCAACCTCATTCCAGTGGGGCTTCGAGTGGTGGCCATTCAGGGAGTTCAGACCAAGCTCTACCTGGCCATGAACAGCGAGGGCTTCCTGTACACATCAGTAAGTCTCTCAAACACACACACACAGAACACAGCAGTGCTAACCTCTCCTGCTCTCCCTAGTAGAACACAAGGGCTCCATATTGGTCAGCTTGCAACAAATGTCTCAACCCCGTTCCTGACCTCACAATACTTGGTGAATTAAGAACTACCTCCACCTTCCTTCATTTCACCCTGCTACTTTCTGGCACAAACCCATTTGCACATAGTCAGTGCTGCATCATCACAGTGCATGCAGAATACTGAGCTCCCAACATAACGACATGTTTCCAAACAGGTGTCCTTAGTTGTTTACCATCTGTGCCCTCTCAGGGGCCCAGCTGGCAGCATGATTTCTTGTGGCGGAGGTGATGAATGTGTGTATGCCTGCTAATATGAGTGTGTGTGTGAAGGTTTATAGTTATACAGATGATGTGTGTGCACTGGTGGTGATGAGGGCATAAGAGGAGTGTGTTTGTTATGCGTGTGTGTGTGTGTGTGTGTGTGTGTGTGTGTGTGTGTGTGTGTGTGTGTGTGTGTGTGTGTGTGTGTGTGTGTGTGTGTGTGTGTGTGTGTGTGTGTGTGTGTGTGTGTGTGTGTGTGTGTGTGTGTGTGTGTGTGTGTGTGTTTGTGTGTTTGCGTTGGGGTGGTTGTGCCATGTCACCATAGTACCCTCCCTGTGGCTGACCTTCCTGACCGGCTGTATAGAGCTGAAATGCTGGGTTACTATGGTGACATGAACAGCTGGAAGAAACAGATGCAGTGTGTGTGCTGCTTGAAGACATGGTACACTCCCTCCATCCTGTAGACAGAGAGAGAGAGTCTATGTCATGGAAAGAGCAGGTGTTCTTAATGTTTTGTGCTCTGTGTAGACTGACTAGGTGAATCCAGGTGAAAGATATGAACCCTTATTGATGTCACTTTTTAAACCCACTTCAATCATTGTAGATTAAGGGGAGGAGACAGGTTAAAGAAGGATGTGTAAGCCTGGAGATAATTGAGACATGGATTGTGTATGTGTGCCATTCAGAAGGTGAATCGGTGCCTTTGAACGGAGTATGGTAGTAGGTGCCAGGCGCACCGGTTAGAGTGTGGCAAGAACTGCAACACTGCTGAGTTTTTTCACGCTCAACAGTGTGTATCAAGTATGGTCCAACACCCAAAGGACATCCAGCCAACTTGAAACAACTGTGGGAAGCATTGGAGTCAACATTGTCCAGCATCCCTGTGGAACGCTTTCAACACCTTGTAGAGTCCATGACCCGACAAAGAGGCTGTTCTGAGGGCAAAAGGAGGTGCAACTCAATATTAGGAAGGTGTTCTTAATGTTTGTACACTCAGTGATTTAATTTGATCAATCCATTCTCAATGGTCCAGGGCTTCTTGGCCATAAACAGTCCTTGGCAGGGATTCAATCCAATCGCACTTTGACAACAATTCACCATTTAAAGTGAATGTCCAATTCAGAATACAAATGCAGTATTTACCATGAATGAGGTCTTCGTGAACGTGGGAACATTGCCTTTAAAAGCTGCATTGTCCACAAATCATAATGGGATTGAATCCTGGCCCTTGTCTCACTAAGCCTGATCTGACTGTAGTCATGGGTCGTAGTACAGTAGAACAAACCTTAAAGCCTGAGTGTAATTACTAATTACTGTACATCACAATGAACATTATCACAGAGTAGAAACATATCCACTGGGATCGACAAAGCTGAGTATGCCTGAGGTGAAATAATACAAATAAAAATACCCCCATCCTTCCCCTGTGTTTAAAACATATGCACTGAGCTGCTGCTTTAATATCATTTAATAAAGATTCATCTGGCCTGGACTCCACAGGCTGTGTGTGTTAATGTGTGTGTATGTGTGTGTATGATATTTATTTCACCTGTGGTGGTGAATCATAGAATAAGCTCCTCTGCTTCATCTGCTTCCTCTGCTCCTCTGCTTCCTCTGCTTCCTCTGCTTCCTCTGCTTCCTCTGCTTCCTCTGCTCCTCTGCTTCATCTGCTTCCTCTGCTCCTCTGCTTCCTCTGCTTCCTCTGCTTCCTCTGCTCCTCTGCTTCATCTGCTTCCTCTGCTCCTCTGCTTCCTCTGCTTCCTCTGCACCTCTGCTTCCTCTGCTTCCTCTGCTTTCTCTGCTTCCTCTGCTCCTCTGCTTCATCTGCTTCCTCTGCTCCTCTGCTTCCTCTGCTTCCTCTGCACCTCTGCTTCCTCTGCTTCCTCTGCTTCCTCTGCTTCCTCTGCTTCATCTGCTTCCTCTGCTTCCTCTGCTTCCTCTGCTTCATCTGCTTCCTCTGCTTCATCTGCTTCCTCTGCTTCCTCTGCTTCCTCTGCTTCCTCTGCTTCCTCTGCACCTCTGCTTCCTCTGCTTCCTCTGCTTCCTCTGCTTCCTCTGCACCTCTGCTTCCTCTGCTTCCTCTGCACCTCTGCTTCCTCTGCTTCCTCTGCTTCCTCTGCTCCTCTGCTTCCTCTGCTTCCTCTGCGCCTCTGCTTCCTCTGCTCCTCTGCTGCCTCTGCTGCCTCTGTTTCCTCTGCTTCCTCTGCTCCTCTGCACCTCTGCTTCCTCTGCTTCCTCTGCACCTCTGCTTCCTCTGCTCCTCTCACTCATTACCACATAAAAATAATTTAAAAAAAAAACTTCAAGGTTATGTTCATTTGCTCTAATTTCTTAGCTGATTTGTTGAGATTGTATTCTTATGTGTGTTTATCTTTGATCCCAACCTGTTAAAAGCAGTGATTACTTACACAAAATATAGCCTATTGTATTTTAGGTCAACTTTAATTAGCACACTTTGGTGCTTATAGTCTTGAATTTCGCATACACACTTATACAGCCACCTCCAGACTGAGATTGTGCAACCCTTCGGCAGCAACATAGCTTTTAGCATTGTAAAATGGATGATCCAATTCCAAAAAGTCCTGGGACACTGTAAAGTCCATGGAGAATAAGAGCACTTCCTCCCAGCTGCCCACTGCACTGAGGTTAGGAAACACTGTCACCACCGATAAATCCCCCGCTTCTCCTTCACCCAAATCAAGATAGCTGATGTTCTGGACCCCTACAAATCAGCTAGGCTAGACAATCTGGACCCTTTCTTTCTAAAATTATCCGCCGCAATTGTTGCAACCCCTATTACCAGCCTGTTCAACCTCTCTTTCATATCGTCTGAGATCCCTAGAGACTGGAAAGCTGCCGCGGTCATCCCCCTCTTCAAAGGCGGAGACACTCTAGACCCAAACTGTTACAGACCTATATCCATCCTGCCCTGCCTTTCTAAAGTCTTCGAAAGCCAAGTTAACAAACAGATCACCGACCATTTCATATCCCACCGTACCTTCTCCGCTATGCAATCTGGATTCCGAGCTGGTCATGGGTCACCTCAGCCGCACTCAAGGTCCTAAACGATATCATAACCGCCATCGATAAAAGACAGTACTGTGCAGCCGTCTTCATCGACCTGGCCAAGGCTTTCGACTCTGTCAAATACCGCATTCTTATCGGCAGACTCAATAGCCTTGGTTTCTCAAATGACTGCCTCGCCTGGTTCAACAACTACTTCTCAGATAGAGTTCTGTGTGTCAAATCGGAGGGCCTGTTGTCCGTTCCTCTGGCAGTCTCTATGGGGGTGCCACACGGTTAAATTCTCGGGCCGACCCTGTTCTCTGTATATATCAATGATGTCGCTCTTGATGCTGGTGACTCTCTGATCCATCTCTACGCAGACGACACCATTCTATATACATCTGGCCCCTCTTTGGACACTGTGTTAACTAACCTCCAAACGAGTTTCAATGCCATACAACACTCCTTCCGTGGCTCCAACTGCTCTTAAATGCTAGTAAAACTAAATGCATGATCTTCAACCGAACGCTGCCCGCACCCTCCCACCGCACTATCATCACTACTCTGGACGGGTCTGACTTAGAATATGTTGAGACCTACAAATACCTAGGTGTCTGGATAGACTGTAAACTCTCCTTCCAGACTTACATTAATCATCTCCAATCTAAAATTAAATCTAGAATCGGCTTCCTATTTCTCAACAAAGCCTCCTTCACTCATGCTGCCAAACATGCCCTTGTAAAACTGACTATCCTACGGATCCTTGACTTCGGCGATGTCATTTACAAAATAGCCTCCAACACTCTACTCAGCAAATTGGATGTAGTCTATCACAGTGCCATCCATTTTGTCACCAAAGCCCCATATACTACCCACCACTGCGACCTGTATTCTCTCGTCGGCTGGCCCTCACTACATATTCGTCGCCAAACCCACTGGCTCCAGGTCATCTATAAGTCTTTGCTAGGTAAAGTGTGGTCACTATAGCAACACCCACCCGTAGCATGCGCTCCAGCAGGTATATTTCACTGGTTATCCCCAAAGCCTACAACTCCTTTGGCCGCCATTCCTTCCAGGTCTCTGCTGCCAATGACGGGAACGAATTGCAAAAATCATTGAAGCTGGAGACTACCATCTCCCTCAATAAATTTAAGCATCAGCTGTCAGAGCAGCGATCACTGCACTGTATATAGCCCATCTGTAAATAGCCCACCCTACTACCTCATCCCAATATTGTTATTTTTGCTCATTTGCAGCCCAGTATCTCTATTTGCACATCATCATCTGCACATCTATCATTCCAGTGTTAATGCTAAACACACACTGTACATATATTTTTCTATTCTACGTTTGTTTATTCCCATGTGTAACTCTGTGTTGTTTTTGTCGCACTGCTTTGCTTTGTCTTGGCCAGGTCGCAGTTGCAAATGAGAACTAGTTCTCAACTGGCCCACCTGGTTAAAAAAGGTGAAATAAAAATAAATAAATCGTGGTTGTGGATGTGGAGGGAGGAGGCAAGGTTTTTCCATTTGAGCTGAATTAGCGAGTGGATTGAATTTAATCTGTATTCAGCAGGGTGTCTAGTAGCCTGGCGTGGCTGAGTGCTCAGTGCTGCTATGGTAAACTGCTGCCTAGGAGCAGGGGGGGTTGGGGGGTTTATCTAATGGCTGGCCTGCGTTTCAAGGCGATTCCCAATCAATGGTGGACGTAGGCTAGCCAGGGAGACTGAGGGCTGCTACTGTGGTGTTGCGTCATCTGAGTACCTTCATGTAGAGCCCTACCCAGCCCAACAACGTTCAGGCCCTACCCTACCCATGCCAAAGTCATTCAGGCCCTACCCTACCCAATACAACAACGTTCAGGCCCTACCCTACCCATGCCAACGACGTTCAGACCCTACCCTACCCAATACAACAACGTTCAGGCCCTACCCTACCCATGCCAACGTCGTTCAGGCCCTACCCTACCCAATACAACGATGTTCAGGCCCTACCCTACCCATGCCAACGACGTGCTTCGCGGTTGGGATGGTGTTCTTCGGCTTGCAAGCCTCCCCCTTTTTCCTCCAAACATAACGATGGCATTATGGCCAAACAGTTCTATTTTTGTTTCATCAGATCAGAGGAGATCTCTCCAAAAAGTGCAATCTTTGTCCCCATGTGCAGTTGCAAACCGTAGTCTGGCTTTTTTATGGCGGTTTTGGAGCAGTGGCTTCTTCCTTGCTGAGCAGCCTTTCAGGTTATGTCGATATAGGACTCATTTTACTGTGGCTATAGATACTTTTGTACCTGTTTCCTCCAGCATCTTCACAAGGTCCTTTGCTGTTGTTCTGGGATTGATTTGCACTTTTCACACCAAAGTACGTTCATCTCTAGGAGACAGAAGGCGTCTCCTTCCTGAGCGGTATGACGGCTGCGTGGTCCCATGGTGTTTATACTTGCGTACTATTGTTTGTACAGATGAACGTCGTACCTTCAGGCGTTTGGAAATTGCTTCCAAGGATGAATCAGACTTGTGGAGGTCTTGGCTGATTTCTTTAGATTTTCCCATGATGTTGAGCAAAGAGGCACTGAGTTTGAAGGTAAGCCTTGAAATACATCCACAGGTACACCTCCAATTGACTCAAATTATGTCAATTAGCCTATCAGAAGATTCTAAAGCCATGACATCATTTTCTGGAATTTTGAGTTTTAATGACTTCAACCTTAGTGTATGTAAACTTCCGACTTCAACTGTATATCGAAAGCTTGGGACAACAAGGTTCTATCTGCATTTTTGTCAAAATGTAGTTGTTGACATAAACTTCAATGTTCTCTACCTTTATACAACGGGAGGGTCTAATCGTGAATGCTGATTGGTTAAATCTATAACATTAAAATGCCTATTTACTCTGTTCCATCTGACTGCGCAATCCAATGTCTCATCAGCCCAGCCAAGCAATTTAGAAAATGTATCTCCACTATAAAAAGCATCTAGACATTATCTCACATTTCTTTTAGACTAACATTTAGTTTTCAACAGCGGATATTTGTATAAACTTTTTTATTTTGTTGTATTTAACCTTTCTTTAACTAGGCAAGTCAATTAAGAACAGATTCTTATTTACAATGACTGCCTACCCCGGCCAAACCCTACCCTAACCTGGACGACGCTGGGCCAATTGTGAACCTCCCTATGGGACTCCCGATCACGGCGGGTTGTGATACAGACCTTGCTGTCTGCCTCTCTGACATTGTTTCAGTATTCAAATTCTCCAGCTGTTCCATAGTAATGAACGAGTCGGGACGAGACAGACAGACAGCGTTTCTCAGCCAGTGGTAATCATGAATCAGCATTGTTTTTATGGATATATACAAAGAAATGTCAATTGAAAAAAGGTCCAACAAAATGAAGTGCAGCTAGTTTGCAGTCTTTCATGCTTCAGTTTGAAGTGATTGTGCTAGCTGTATTGTTGGCTAGCTCCTCTGAACAACAGTGTCCTGACGAGCAGGGCCGGCCCTGGACGTTCTGCCGCCCTAGGAAAAAATCTACGTCAACTGCAGCAACGCTATGAGCTGGTGGCTGGGGTGCCGCCGGTGGTGTAGTAGCCGATCAGGCCAATTGTCAAAATGACATAATCTTGCCTAATGGGAGGGCCGGCCCTGCTGACGAGTGAGCATATTTTCTGTGACAGGCGAAATCGCGCCTCATTAGCTCATTATATATGTATCCAAATAAATGTCAATTATCTCAGAAACCTCTTTTTGCAGATAAACCCTTATAGTCCCGAGCTCTCGATATGTCTAATACATGTACATACAGTATCATTACATGTTCACATTGCAGACTCATTATGATAATTTGGAATATCACGTTTTACATAACCATCTACTGGGGTTGTACGTGTGCTTGTGTCATGTGCTTTTCCATGTTCTGTCCACGTGAGAGAGAGAGGAGTGAGAGGAAAGAGGGAGAGGAAGAGTGAGAGGAAGAGTGTTTAGTACATGTGTGGGTGAGCCAGAATGCACCAGTGAAATGTATTCATCCAGCAGAGGCACAGTGTGGGACGAGAGAGAATAAATTAAACATGTATTTTCCTCCATCCTCTCTACTCTCCTCTGCTCCTTCCTGGTTCTTTCCCCGTCTCATATGTACTATTCAGCTCCTCACAGTTTGTCACAACTGTATTCTCCCCTTATGAAAAATACAGATGTCATAAAACAGGCTTTTCGTCGAAGGTGTGGTGAATGGTTTTGCAGTGTCTGTAGATATTCTGTATGGTATTTTTTATAATCAGGTAGTCTATTGACAATTAGCTACACTGATTGTGCAAAACATTAGGAACACCTTCCTAATATTGAGTTGCACCTCCTTTTGCCCTCAGAACTGCCTCAATTCGTCGGGTCATGGACTCTACAAGGTGTCGATAGCGTTCCACAGGGATGCTGGACCATGTTGACTCCAATGCTTCCCACAGTTGTGTCAAGCTGGCCGGCAGCGTTGCAGTACTTGCCACACTCTAACCGGTGCGCCTGGCACCTACTACCGTACCCCGTTCAAAGGCACTTCAATCTTTTGTCTTGTCCATTCACTCTCTGAATGCCACACACACACAATCCATGTCTCAATTGTCTCAAGGCTTAACAATCCTTCTTTAACCTGTCTCCTCCCCTTCATCTACACTGATTGAAGTGGGTTTAACAGGTGACATCAATAAGGGATCATAGCTTTCACCTGGATTCACCTGGTCAGTCTATGTCATGTTTTGTACACTCAGTGTATACTACTGTAGATTTCCTTAATTCCTTAATAGTGGATCCCTGTGATACTTGGAGTGTTCATTTGGAGATCACTGTCCGCTTTGAAAGAACAAGCTAACTAGTCTAAATAGTTTCTGTGGTGTTTTTCCAGAGGTGCCTTTGAAGTTTGGTCATTCATTTTCCTGTGTGTTACTGGGAGTAGAGTGTG
Organism: Thymallus thymallus; assembly: GCA_023634145.1. Classification (NCBI taxonomy): domain Eukaryota; kingdom Metazoa; phylum Chordata; class Actinopteri; order Salmoniformes; family Salmonidae; genus Thymallus; species Thymallus thymallus. Next base: position 32,038,993 of record CM042385.1, on the reverse strand, counting down.
TTACTGGGGCTCCAGTCTAGACCTATCTAAAGGGCCAGGGAGGTTCTTCCTGCTTCAAAGGGAAGTTGGCAGGAAGATCCCTTCATGTAGCAGACGGGAAAACTAGTGGATATGGAGACACTAACACATGTGAAAGGAATGGAAACATTGGAGTTTTGGTTTCAGAATTAGCAGATCTGAAAATAAATTGGTTTATTCTGACAAAAATGAAAGAATGAAGGTCTTGTACTATTAATACTCTTGTTCTGTCCCTGTGGGTGTTCCTGTGTGTGTTGTTTGAGCATGTTAATGTTTACATGGTGGTAAGCAGCCATGAGATATGCAGTTGGTTCCCAACCTGTTTTTCCACCCATAAGCACACTACTTCTGCAAAATAGCTTTCCCTATCACAGGGATCCTCTCCACTGAGCTGAGTCATTAACCAGCCACAGTGGGTGTGTGCCTGTGCCTGTGCCTGTGCCTGTGCGTGTGCGTATTTTGTATTTGCAATGGTATTTTCCACCAGCTTAGATCCTCCAAATCTGAACGAATGAACATTGTAAATGTTATTTTTATCTGAGGATAGAGAGAAAGGTTATTTTTAATCCACTGCCACTAAAAGACTGGGAAGGCATTTAGACAGACTTGTTTGGGAGAGCGTATAGTGAGCGACTACGGGCACCATTATCTTTTTGAGTCTCCCAGGCTTTGACACTGCTGTAAAGACACTAGCTCAGCCTTGATTCTATTGTTATAATTGGTGTCATTTCAGTTAGTAGGATATGGGACTGGCACCATTGATTTGTGCTCGGTCGTGAAGAATTCCGCCAATATTCTTACAGGAAAGATCAGATCCCAAATGGCAGTATTTCTCATTCCGCCAGCTCGCGGCGGGCAACATTATTGGGTTTTAATTGCTACTGTACATTCACTTGATTACACTTTCAGAGTAAATGGTAATTGATTGTGTTTTCTTTCATGGAACAGATACAGCGAGGCATTGAATATGCACTACCCTCTATAAGACTCATAGGGCTGTGGTATTGTAGTGCTACAGATGTAGGATCTTAATTTGATCGCCCTGTTGCAGGGGAACTTTCCTGCAATGCAGAAACTTAAAAACCTCTGGTGTATTTGAGGTTTAAAAAGGCTTCTGAAGTTTGTCATTTCCACTTTGACATTTCAGACTTGATTTTCCATTCCGAAAAATGTATCAACCCCTACAAAGATGTCCATTAATTATAACCCACATAATAATGCACATTTCCTGTTGCTGCAAGATTATTGTCCTGCTGTAGCAAACTCTCAAATTAAGATCCTACATCTGTAGTGATTTATGCCTATGTCGTTGTGTGTGTAGTGATATTACAGATGGGGAAACCTCTTGCAGTATGTCACACTCAGTGCTTGTGTCAGCCTGTAAATGTCTCCCTCCTTTGCTGAAGCTATTGGGTCGTAAAGCGATAAGACGCTATCGCTAACCTGGACTGCTGTAAATCTGACCTCCAGCCTCTAGAGAAATGCCTGTGATGCCTGACAAAGGAGAGTATGTGTGTAAGTATGTCTCTAAGCAGAGGCAGAGGGTTTATGGTGAAAGACACTGTGATTGTGCATGTGTTCTGTAAACATGTCTGTGGAGAGAGGGTTATATTGACAGCCGCTGATTCAGTGAGCATAGAAGAAACCTCTTTAAAGAATGAGATGTCAGCCCCCTTTAAAATGGAGGGATGGGGAAACAGAGCGTGCAGGGGAGAGAGAATGATAGATACGGTTAAAGGAGCCTGACAGAGTGCCTGAACAAATGATGAGGTGGAGAGAGAGAGAGTGAAATGGGGACAGAGGGACAGATAGGAGAATAGGGAGAGGTGTGTATGGAGAGAGAGAGAGAGAGAGAGAGAGAGAGAGAGAGAGAGAGAGAGGCTCATAGAAAGATGGACAATGACAACGATTGAGAAAAAGAGATGAGCTGAGAGGGATGGAGAAGAGATGGACTAGGACAGAATTACACACACCCACACACACACCTACACACCACACACACACACACACACACACACACACACACACACACACACACACACACACACACACACACACACACACACACACACACACACACACACACACAGTAACTCAACATTACACCGTCTGTCTCACACATCTACACACAACACACACTCAGTCACTGCTGAGACAGGGATACCCTTTGTGGTTGTGGGGGTACAGTGGGGCAGGGATGGGGACGGTGACTGGGCGGAGAGGGGTGAGACTGTGGGGTTTGGGGGTGTGGAGGTACAGTGGGGCAGGGATGGGGACGGTGACTGGGCGGAGAGGGGTGAGACTGTGGGGTTTCCCCATGTTGCAGTCACGATAAAAGCGAATGAGATATGCATCACAAAGCTCCCAGAAACGTGACTGACTGACTGCAGTACACATAAACCCCATAGCTACCGAGATAGGAGGTGAGGTACGCAGTGTGTGTGTGTGCGTTCTCTCTCACACTTTTATCATAGCTTAGTAATGTCTCTATGATTGGTCTCCAGACGTGGCTGCATGACACACTACAACAAATAACGCTCTCTCTTTTATCTCATTGTTCACATTTAGCCGCATTTGGCTTTCCATGTGATAGGGCTTTAATGCTGTAGGCCGTTATAGAATGATGTTGTTACTGTCGGCAACAGTTACACGACACTCTGTAATAATTGCTGCCTACACTAAAAGTACATCTCTCAGCTCCAAGCCCCTTGATGTGTGTGAAGCCTTCCAGCTGTGCAGCATTTTGACAAGGGGACTCATCAGCTCACTGCTGTCGCTCTCTGCATTGTCCCATGCTTCAAGTAAAGGCATGTATTTTAATGGGATCATTTAAAGTCCATTTACCCAAACCACTCCACTCATAGACAGCCAGGCTTGGGGAGGAGAGGAGGACTGAGATCATTTACATGCAGATAGCTTTTTCTCACCTCTCTCTAAAATGATGTTCCCTAGCTCCAATTTGCCGAGATGTGTCTCACTCAGTCTACCTCTGGAGAGTCATGATTCAAGTGGGGTGGGCCTTTTTTCACCACACCGTGGGTTTCACTGAACACTAGCTATTACTATTGACTGAGGGAGAAACTGCTGGAGCCGCTGGAGCCCAGTCAAGTGGATCTGGCTGCCTCTGTCAATCATAGAGCCACTCCAATACAATAGAACAAGGGTTTCCCTCCATCTTGGCTCCTCCTTGTGTCAGTTTCTTCTGTCTTCCTTAGAATGGAACAGGGCTGGCTGGCAATCCTGTCCATCTTGGCTCTAAAAGTGTCTGTGCCTATCTGTATCGGAATGTCTCTGTACTCCATAGACCTGCTCCAGGACAATAGGTCAAGGCTGGCTTGCGATCCCCTCCATCTTGTCTCTCAATGTGTCCATCTGTACGTGTCTGTCGTCCATAGACTTTCACTTCACTCCAGAGCACTGCAGCGTGCCAAATCCACAAAACTCATTAATGTGGGTAGAACAGGACTCCTGGCTCAAAAGCTGAGCAGCACATAGTTTTCCCACCGAGCTGACACGGCACAGGGATTAAAACTGCCTATCCGTGCCTCGCCTCTCCATGCTAGCTACGCTGTTCGCTCGCCATGATGATCACAGTGAGAGGGAGACGAGGGAGGATATCGGGAAGATAAATTGGGGAAGTGAGTAATGGGGTGGGGGGACTCGAGGGAAAAAGTTGAAGCATACTGCCTTTTAACTAACTGCTCTCAGCCTCCACACGGCTAGACAAATGCCAGGGCTTGGCGGTCAGAGAGATGCAGGTTAATGGAGAAGGTTCTGAATCTTGTTTTCAGGATGTTGTTGTCCGAGGTTTTTACATTTGTTGCCTGCAAACATTCAACCCAGTTTAGTGTTTTGGGAAATGTCTTTGTGATGTTATTATCGTAATTATAATGAATTGCCTTTCACCAGATAGAACTAAAACAAGTTTAATGTGATAACTCTCTCCGAAAGCAGATTTGCATTTGGGTACGAAGGTTCAATTGGTTTAATGAATCTGACCTTCAAACCGAATCATTAGCTGTTGTTGCACGCTAGTGGAACCGTTATATAACTGGAAAAACACATTTTTAAACTGTGAAGAGACTCCAGAATTGTCTAGGAGGATGGTTGAGGACTGTACTCCTAACAGATGGGAAGACTTTCAGTTACAACCTGCTTCTCAGAACAACAGACAAACACTTATAGTTCAGACCAGTACTATGGCTCAGTCAGAACTAACTGCAGCAGACGTGGCCTCTACCCTAACGGACATCGTAGGATGGGATGCTACTGTAGACGTCCCTCACCTCATTGACCCTAGTCTGTTCTCTAAGCCCTTCTGGTGCTTCTAACATTTAGACAAATGGATTGCGGTCCCCACTGGTCCACTCTGGTGTCATGGCGGCTTAGCGGTGAACTGAGGCTAAGCTGACAGGAAGTCCCCATGGAGGTGCAATGTCACCGGCGCAGTGTGACATTGTGTTCCTGTCACCAAGGTCTGGGCCCGGGCTGTCTCTGGGAGTGACAGGGACGTGGAAGGATATGAGATGAGAATTCTTATCTACACAAGAGCCAGGTAGCAGGGCTGATTCTCCGGCTCACTGTTTCGGTATGCACTGGAGAGAGAGAGACTGCTGAGGACTGGGGTAGAGTCATTTTCTCTGATGAATCCCCTTTCCGATTGTTTGGGCCATCCGGAAAACACCTTGTCCGGAGAAGACAAGGTGAGCGCTACCATCAGTCCCCAGACCTTAATCCCATTGTGGAGGACTTGTGGTCGATTTTTTTTTTTTTTTACCTTTATTTTACTAGGCAAGTCAGTTAAGAACAAATTCTTATTTTCAATGACGGCCTAGGAACAGTGGGTTAACTGCCTTGTTCAGGGGCAGAACGACAGATTTTTACCTTGTCAGCTCGGGGATTCGATCCAGCAACCTTTCGGTTATGGGCCCAACACTCTAACCACTGGGCTACCTGCCACCCAAAGATGCGGGTGGCAAACAAAAACCCACAACTTCTAACAAACTCCAAGCATTGATTATGCAAGAATGGCCTGCCATCAGTCAGGATGTGGCCCAGAAGTTAATTGACAGCATGCCAGGGCGGATTGCAGAGGTCTTGAAAAATATTGACTCTTTGCATAAACTGAATGTCATTGTCAATGAAAGCCTTTGACACTTATGGAATACTTGTAATTATACTTCAGTGTTACCATAGTAACTACTGACATAAAGATCTAAGAACACTGAAGCAGCAAACTTTGTGGAGACCAATACTTGTGTCATTCTCAAAACTTTTGGCCACGACTGTAGAATAATAATGATGAAATCAAAACTATGACATAACACATATGGAATCATGTAGCAACCAAAGAAGTGTTAAACAAATCAAATCGATTTTAGATTACAGCTTTGCACACTCTTGGCATTCTCTCAACCAGCTTCACCTTGGCTGCTTTTCCTTCACTATGTGGTCCGACTCATCCCAAACCAACTCAATTTGGTTGAGGTCGGGTGATTGTGGAGGCCAGGTCATCTGATGCAGCACTCCATCACTCACCTTCTTGGTCAAATAGTCCTTACACAGCCTGGAGGTGTGTTGGGTCATTGTCCTGTTGATAACAAATGATAGTCCCACTAAGTCCAAACCAGATGGGATGGTGTATCGCTGCAGAATAGCTTCTTGATCCAAGCAAGTCTCTTCTTCTTATTGGTGTCCTTTAGTAGTGGTTTCTTTGCAGCAATTCGACCATGAAGACCTGATTCACACAGTCTCCTCTGAACAGTTGATGTTGAGATGTGTCTGTTACTTGAATTCTGTGAAGCATTTATTTGGGCTGCAATCTGAGGCTGGTAACTCTAATGAACTTATCCTCTGCAGCAGAGCTAACTCTGGGTCTTCCTTTCCTGTGGCGGACCTCATGAGAGCCAGTTTCATCATAGCGCTTGATGGTTTTTCCGACTGCACTTGAAGAAACTTTAGAAGTTCTTGACATTTTCCGGATTTACTGACCTTCATGTCTTAAAGTAATGATGGACTGTAGTTTCTCTTTGCTTATTTGAGCTGTTCTTGCCATAATATGGACTTGGTCTTTTACCAAATAGGGCTATCTTCTGTATACCACCCATACCTTGTCACAACACAACTGATTGGCTCAAACGCATTAAGAAGGAAAGAGATTATACAAATTAACTTTTAACAAGGCACACCTGTTAATTGAAATGCATTCCAGGTGACTACCTCATGAAGCTGGTTGAGAGAATGCCAAGAGTGTGCAAAGCTATCATCAAGGCAAAGGGTGGCTACTGTGCTCCTCAGAACAGCCAATTCATTAAAAGGATGAGACACAGGCAAACATGCCACACACGCAAACATATTTGCACGCCTGGACACACACAGACCTTGTGATCCTGCTGCTAGATAGTCTGGTGAAGGCTTGACTAATAAACACAGACCCTGTGATCCTGCTGCTAGATAGTCTGGTGAAGGCTTGACTAATAAACACAGACCTTGTGATCCTGCTGCTAGATAGTCTGGTGAAGGATTGACTAATAAACACAGACCTTGTGATCCTGCTGCTAGATAGTCTGGTGAAGGCTTGACTAATAAACACAGACCTTGTGATCCTGCTGCTAGATAGTCTGGTGAAGGCTTGACTAATAAACACAGACCCTGTGATACTGCTGCTAGATAGTCTGGTGAAGGTTTGACTAATAAACACAGACCTTGTGATCCTGCTGCTAGATAGTCTGGTGAAGGTTGACTGATAAACACAGACCTTGTGATCCTGCTGCTAGATAGTCTGGTGAAGGCTTGACTAATAAACACAGACCCTGTGATACTGCTGCTAGATAGTCTGGTGAAGGCTTGACTAATAAACACAGACCCTGTGATCCTGCTGCTAGATAGTCTGGTGAAGGCTTGACTAATAAACACAGACCTTGTGATCCTGCTGCTAGATAGTCTGGTGAAGGATTGACTAATAAACACAGACCTTGTGATCCTGCTGCTAGATAGTCTGGTGAAGGCTTGACTAATAAACACAGACCTTGTGATCCTGCTGCTAGATAGTCTGGTGAAGGCTTGACTAATAAACACAGACCCTGTGATACTGCTGCTAGATAGTCTGGTGAAGGCTTGACTAATAAACACAGACCCTGTGATCCTGCTGCTAGATAGTCTGGTGAAGGCTTGACTAATAAACACAGACCTTGTGATCCTGCTGCTAGATAGTCTGGTGAAGGTTTGACTAATAAACACAGACCTTGTGATCCTGCTGCTAGATAGTCTGGTGAAGGTTGATTGATAAACACAGACCCTGTGATCCTGCTGCTAGATAGTCTGGTGAAGGTTTGACTAATAAACACAGACCCTGTGATCCTGCTGCTAGATAGTCTGGTGAAGGTTTGACTAATAAACACAGACCTTGTGATCCTGCTGCTAGATAGTCTGGTGAAGGTTGACTAATAAACACAGACCTTGTGATCCTGCTGCTAGATAGTCTGGTGAAGGTTTGACTAATAAACACAGGTTTGACTAACAAATCCTCCAACATTAATAACATGTTATTAATAATTATCCTCCAACATGAACTGGTATAACTAATGTCCCATATATTGTTAATATGGTATTATTAATGTCCCATATATTATTAATATGGTATTATTCATTTATTATTAATATGGTATTATCAATTTATTATTAATATGGTATTATCAATTGTCCCATATATTATTAATATGGTATTATTAATGTCCCATATATTATTAATATGGTATTATTAATTTCTAATTAATATGGTATTATTAATGTCCCATATATTATTAATATGTTATTATTAATGTCCCATATATTGTTAATACCGCTGAGTAAAATGACAGTGAATGTGTAATCGTATATGTTTAATTAATGGTGCGTTGTATCTATGGCATAAAGCTATGAATGATTTACTATAATGAACATAAGAGCCTTTGGAAATACTGTGGTAATGTGGTAAACATTGAGAGGTGGATGTCTTGAATCAGATGGTGTGGAAGGATATTTCAACCCACGTGTGTCTGTATGTGTGTGTACTCTAAGCGAGTGTGTGTTTGACTTGTGCCGTCATCTCTTGTTTCTTACGTAATGACGCTTCATATCTCAGTGCCTCTCATTTGCTAAAAAGTGAGAAATGAGAAAGACTCTTAAAACCTCTCTGGTCAGTGTCCACCCTCCTCCTTCAGCCATGGCTCATCCTGCCTTCTCCTCTCGTCCTGCCTCTCTCCCCCAGGAACACTTCACCCCAGAGTGCAAGTTCAAGGAGTCAGTGTTTGAGAACTACTACGTGACCTACTCCTCCATGATCTACAGACAGCAGCAGTCTGGTAGGGGCTGGTACCTCGGTCTGAATAAAGAGGGAGAGATAATGAAAGGAAACCACGTGAAGAAGAACAAGCCAGCAGGTCACTTCCTCCCCAAGCCTTTGAAAGGTGAGTCTGTCCATCTTTCTTCCTATAGGTTGAGGTGAGTCTGTCCATCTTTCTTCCTATAGGTTGAGGTGAGTCTGTCCATCTTTCTTCCTATAGGTTGAGGTGAGTCTGTCCATCTGTCTTCCTATAGGTTGCTTGGCTCTTTATTGGAGACAATCGGTGGATAATAAGGGAATGTTTCTTAGGAAACTTAACTTTTTCTAAAGTTTCTTCATTATTCTCCCAAAGCCATTACATTGTAATTGAAAGTTTATTGGTGATTCACTTTGGCCTGGAGCTGTTATTTGTATAAATGGGAGACTTTCCCGAAAAAACACCAAGCTTCTCTTTGATTAAATCTCTCTCTCTCTCTCTCTTTCTGCTCTGAGGCAATGGTGTGTGGACAGGGCCATTGAGCACTTCCCAAAAGCTATTCGTACTTCATTGGAGCCAGACAGTGGAAAAGGCAGGGGCAGTGTCCATGCCGAAAAGCTGCGGGAACGATAAAGTTCTGCCTGTTTGACTAGAGACAGCTAGGCTTTTTAACACTAATGTCATGGCGAAGAAGAAGCGCCCCACCTCCACCCAACCAGACCAGGTGCCTCATGGGAGGAAGGGGAAGGAGGAGGGATGATTGTGTGCTGGATAGATGGATCTGTTCATGATGTTGAAAAGGCCACAGCTCTTTCATCTAGAACAAGATACAGGCTTACCCGTCAACAGAGAGAACAATAAAAAACTGAGAGTGTCTGTACTCCACTTCCACGAGATGAAAGGATGAGCTTTTAGACAAAACATCCCATTTAAAGAAAGGAACCGCTAGTTGATTACTCAACCGACGAGAGCACCAAGCGGGTAGCAATTTATTTTTTAAATCTGATCAAGTTCCAAGCTTCTTTTAGTCGAACGCAGACTAAAGAGGGTGTGGCCACAAATACATTGTTAACCTGTTTGTGTACAGCCCGAAAATCATGGTTAAAAGATTACAAGAAGTCGTAGTCCCTAAATGAGGGCAGGAGGACATTTGAGAGTGATGGAGAGGGCTTTGGATCCCTTTTTCACAAGGGCAGAAAGGCACAGCAAACAGACAGCTGTGATGATGATGATGATGCTGCTTTCTCTAACGGGGTTGCGGTTGGCTTGGCTGCTCTGCTCTCATCCTCCGAGAGACCGACCAGTAGCTCATTAAAAATCAGTCTCTGCTCACTGATATCACTGTAATAGCTTTTGGGTTACATTTAACAGCCCGACCAGGGGGCCCAAACATACTTAAGAGCAATAGCCAGAGAATGATCGTCCCGCACTCAGGAGAGAGGGAGGGAGGGAGGGAGGGAGGGAGGGAGAGAGGGAGAGAGGGAGAGAGGGAGAGAGGGAGAGAGGGAGGGAGGGAGGGAGGGAGGGAGGGAGGGAGGGAGGGAGGGAGGGAGGGAGGGAGGGAGGGAGGGAGAGGGGGGGAGGGGAAAAATAAGAGTTGTGCATAATTGCTTTAAGATTGTTTTAATGTACAGAAACTTTTATAAGGGAATGTGATAAATATGACAAATGCTTGGCTGTCTAAAAGGAAGAGAAATTGCACAAATGCAGACAAATGGCAAAATAAAGTTGTCATAATGAAGTAAATATTGGAGCTCGCTTTTATCTCCAGATAAAACTACAAACCATGCCACTATCCTCTATCTCACAACCCAAATTCTAGATTGAGTGCTCCAATAAGAGACAGGTGTGTGTGTTAAGCTGCTAGGTCGAAGAGTGAGAGATTCAGTAGAGAAAGAAATGGAGAGATGATTGGTAGAGGAGAAGCGTATGTGAACTAAGGATGAACGGCCCCAGTGTTGAGATGGACTGACCTCCAGGTCATCCTCCAGCACTATAGTTGCATAATGCCATGGCTAATAAGCCCAGTATCGATCCCACACAGCTTCCCACTGAAGTCCACTATTGATTGACTGGTGTGCGCTGGGAGTCTTTGTGTGAAGCATGCTGCTGTCACCAGAAAGCCAAGGCTAAGGGAAGGAAGTGTCTTTGGAGAGTTTACTTTGCTGCTTGGGCCCAAGACCCAGAGGACCACACATCAAAGAACATTCTGTCCAGAGGCTGTTTGAGGATTCTCTCTTAAAGACTAAAGACATCAGAACCTCTAAGATGTTCCTTCTGAAATGTTTTAAGAGATCCAAACGAGGTTGCTTTAGCTCGGCGTGCTGCGGTACACATCAAGGAGAAGGGTACAAGCTCCTGAATAGCTATTGTAAGGCAGTGGCTATATGTACTTTCTGTCCGAAATAAATGCCTTGTCCTGCCTCTTTTTACTCCCTTCTGCATGTTTCAGGGTTGTTTATTATGTTAGGATGTACAGTGATATGATCAGAGGGAATTGAGCAATAGAATAAAATAGAACTTGGTCCAGTCAGAGAGGAAAATGTGCATCTTCAGATTCTATTCTGTTCTGTTCTGTTCTGTTCTATTCTGTTCTGTTCTGTTCTGTTCTGTTCTATTCTATTCTGTTCTGTTGTATTATTATATTGCTCAGCTCAGCTCAGCTCCGCTCCATATACACTAGCAGCCTTATCCATGTGTCTGACCATTGTCTGTTTGTCCCACAGTGGCCATGTACAGGGAACCCTCCCTCCACGACTTGACAGAGTTCTCGCGCTCCGGCAGCGGCACGCCAACCAAGTCCCGGAGCGCCTCGGCTGTGCTCAACGGAGGCAAGACGGTGAGCCAGAACGAGTCCACGTAGCCGGGCTGCAGCGCGGCGGGCCGGGGCAGACGTAAGAGAACACCTCACATTCAGAAGAGCGTGGCTTCCAAGCAGACTTCTCTCTCCAAAACCATCGGCGGTTCAGGACATTACGACTACTAAACACCATCACTACCACCAACCAATCACCACACTTGATTAGGTTCCATATCTCTCACCATACCGTCAACAGCCAACCAAATTACACCGTGAGCCATTTTCTGTTGGTCTGTCTCTGGTGGTAAGAACTGTGTTCCAGTTAGCTCATCTTTTAGGGTTTTTTGTTTACTTCCTGTAGATAACAACTACTTTTACGTCTAGGTCCTGCTCATATAGACACCTACCCAGTCATATCTGGCAGGCAGGCAGAGAAGCAGGCAGGCACGCGGTCAGGGCAACTGGTGAGGGTCTGGGTCTGGGCTGCTGGGGCTGCAGTGGATGGATAAGTGCCCTGTTTCCGTGTGTCATCCATGATGCTTCTATGCGTACGAAGCCAATCCCCCTGGGCGAAGCTGCAACCACAGCCAGCTGTAACGGTAGCTCTCCTGCATTCTGCACACGCTCAGAAGAGACTTCAGCTCTCTAGCATGAAAAAAAAAAAAAAGCCTACATTCAGCTGACCTGGAAAAGAAGGGAAAAGCGTGTGGCGTGTGTTCGAGCGACAACGCCATAGCTGCACCTTTGCTTTGCTAATATTTGGAATTAGCTGAGAGTTTTTTATTTATTTATTTTAATTCCCCCCCCCTCAGTATTAGTGTTTTTGTATCTGTCTCCACAATGAAAGGGGTTCCAGCACGCCAAAGACAGAGCTTAAAGAGTGTCCCTTTAAACAGTCAAACCAATAGAGGTGCAGCTGGAAGTTGTTGAATTCTTTTTCTTATTGAGAGAGAGAAATAAAATAAAGAAAGGGACTGCATTATTTACAAGGGGACTGAACGAGGTGTAGAACGTTGTAGAAGGCTAAAGGGAAGGAGAATATTACTGCTGAGCTCCCCGGTTGAGTTTGGTATGAATTGACTGTTCAGTGTCCCCGCCCTCTGTTTCTATTGTGTCACACTGTCTTCAGTCCCTGTGGTCTGTTCTCCAATCCAGTGCTTGTGTCATGCCTTGCCCCATTCCCCTTTGTTGACTCTTATTGGCAGATTCAGTTCACCATATAAGGATATGGTGACCGCCCCCATCCAGGACTTGTTTCGTGTTTAAGTAACTTATTGTGGTGACAATTTTCTATATATCTAATAAAAAAAAAAAGAATTACTGTGGAATTTTAGGTGGCTTAAACATTTTATAGGATATGTCATATTTGTAAAAGTGAAGAGAAAAAAAAAAAGAACTACAAAATGAACTACACCAACCTCTTCCCTTTCTTGCACAAGGGGCGTGTACAGCAGACACACGGTTGTGTACAGAAAGGACCCTTTTTGTGGGCTGAGTACTCCTTCCCTTCAGCTACATGCCTTGTTCATATGGAACATGCTACTGGGAGGCTTGGTTTGTCTTTTCTTTCTTTTAGGGGGTTTTGAAGTGAACATATCTATTGCATGGGATACAGCAGGGGATTCTGGACTATAAAGCCATAGTGCATGATTTAGGCTTTGTCTATTAAAACCCATGTTGGATCATGTGTTCCTAACTACCAGGACAAAACAACCTGTATCTAAAACAGCCTGTATGAGAGACAACCTGTACAGGCAGACGGCTGTTACTCGCCCTTCTAACTTCCACGTTGTTTATTATTTGTTGTATACACAAAATGCACTGAATAAAATGTTTATATTAAGATATACTTTTAAAACGTGTCTTCTTCTTTGCTTTCTTTCTGGCATTTCTTCAATTTCCTGCTAACGTACTCCACACTTTGTTGTGTATTCTGTTCACAGCAGATCCAATGCATACCGGTACATTGAATGTGATACTGTATCAATGAAAAAGAAGCCCAAAACTCTGCAGTGTACATAATGATGCAGCAAGGCATTTTAATGTGGTAGCTATGGCTGATATGTAGCTCGGCAGGGCTGGAGTATGTTACCCTAACCCTGCTGGCCCTGAGGAGTTTATGAGCAGAGCAGAAGAAAGCCAGGCCGTATTCTCGTATCTTCTTGGCCTCTTGACAAAGATGAATCACCCAGAACCACGCACGCACAGCCAGGATTGGGCTTTAAATTCCTGCACAGTCGAGGCTCCAGTACCTTCCTAATTGCACCCCCCTTTTTTCCCTCAGAATAGCCTTGACAGCAGCTAATGGGGATCCATATTACATACAAATAAATACAAATACCTACTACCGTACTTCTGATAGGCTAATTGACATAATTAGAGTGTATCTGTGGATATATTTGAAGGCCTACCTTCAAACTCAGTGTCTCTTTGCTCGACATCATGGGAAAATCAAAAGAAATCAGCCAAGACTTCAGAAAAAAAAATGTGTAGACCTCCACAAGTCTGGTTCATCCATGGGAGCAATTTCCAAACGCCTGAAGGTACCACGTTCATCTGTACAAACAATAGTACGCAAGTATAAACACCATGGGACCACGCAGCCGTCATACCGCTCAGGAAGGAGACACTTTCTGTCACTTAGAGATGAACGTACTTTGGTGCGAAAAGTGCAAATCAATCCCAGAACAACAGCAAAGGACCTTGTGAAGATGCTGGGGGAAACAGGTACAAAAGTATCTATATCCACAGTAAAACGAGTCCTATATCAACATAACCTGAAAGGCCGCTCAGCAAGGAAGAAGCCACTGCTCCAAAACCGCCATAAAAAAGCCAGGCTACGGTTTGCAACTGCACATGGGGACAAAGATCGTACTTTTTGGAGAAATGTCCTCTGGCCTAATGAATGAAAAATAGAACTGTTTGGCCATAATGACCATCGTTATGTTTGGAGGAAAAAGGGGGAGGCTTGCAAGCCGAAGAACACCTTCCCAACCGTGAAGCACGGGTGTGGCTGCATCATGTTGTGGGGGTGCTTTGATGCAGGAGGGACTGGTGCACTTCACAAAATAGATGGCATCATGAGGAAGGAACATTATGTGGATATATTGAAGCAACATCTCAAGACATCAGTCAGGAAGTTAAAGCTTGGTCGCAAATGGGTCTTCAAAATGGACAATGACCCCAAGCATACTTCCAAAGTTGTGGCAAAATGGCTCAAGGACAACAAAATCAAGGTATTGGAGTGGCCATCACAAAGCCCTGACCTCAATCCTACAGAAAATGTGTGGGCAGAAAAAGCATATGCGAGCAAGGAGGCATACAAACCTGACTCAGTTACACCAGTTCTGTCAGGAGGAATGGGCCAAAATTCACCCAACTTATTGTGGGAAGCTTGTGGAAGGCTAACAGAAACGTTTGACCCAAGTTAAACAATTTAAAGGCAATGCTACCAAATACTAATTGAGTGTATGTAAACTTCTGACCCACTGGGAATGTGATGAAAGAAATAAAAGCTGAAATAAATAATTCTCTCTACTATTATTCTGACATTTCACATTCTTAAAATAAAGTGGTGATCCTAACTGACCTAAGACAGGGAATTTTTACTAGGATTAAATGTCAGGAATTGTAAAAAACTGAGTTTAAAACTATTTGGCTGAAGTGTATGTAACCTTCCAACTTCAACTGTATGTATGGGGGATTGAAAGTGATGCAGACAATTACATTGATGGAAGGTACAATCTATCTGCAATATTAAATCTGATCCAACCCCTAAAAAAAACAAAAAACAGGTGTAGACTAACAGTGAAATGCTTACTTACGAACCCTTTACAACAATGCAGAGAGAACATTTTAATAACACTTGGAATAAATACACAATGAATAACAATAACTTGGCTATATACATGGGGTACCAGTACTGAGTTGAAAACCATGGAAACAATGTGTTTGATGTATTTGATACCATTCCACTGATTCCGCCCCAGTTCTTACCAGAAGCCCGTCCTCCCTAATTAACGTGCCAACAACCTCCTGTGACGTACATATAGGTAGGGATAGGCTGTAGGCTGTCTCATCGTCATCGGTGATCAGGCCTACCACCATCGTGTCATTAGCAAACTTAATGATGGTGAGTCGTGCGCGGCCACACAGTCGTGGGTGAACAGGGAGTACATGAGGGGACTGAGCATGCACCCCTGAGGGGCCCCCGTGTTAAGGGTCAGCGTGGCAGATATGTTCTTGCCTACCCTTACCACCTGGGGACGGCCCGTCAGTTGCAGAGTGAGGTTTTTAGTCCCAGGGTCCTGAGCTTAGTGATGAGCTTGGAGGGCACTATGGTGTTTAACGCTGACACAGTAACTCACACACACACATACACACACCACTGGGCACTCACTGGTTGAATCAACGTTGTTTCCACGTCATTTCAATGAAATTACATTGAACCAATGTCAAAATGGACGTTGGATTGACGTCTGTGCCCAGTGGAATGCAAATTGTGGAATTAAAAGGTGTTTATTTTAAAATACATATGTAGTATACATAATAATTACATAACATATTATTTAAAATACATATGCAGTATACATAACAATTACATAACATATTATTTAAAATATATATGTAGTATACATAACAATTACATAACATATTATTTAAAATATATATGCAGTATACATAATAATTAAATAACATATTATTTAAAATACATATGCAGTATACATAATAATTACATAACATATTATTTAAAATACATATGTAGTATACATAATAATTACATAACATATTATTTAAAATACATATGCAGTATACATAACAATTACATAACATATTATTTAAAATACATATGCAGTATACATAACAATTACATAACATATTATTTAAAATACATATGCAGTATACATAATAATTACATAACATATTATTTAAAATACATATGCAGTATACATAACAATTACATAACATAGTATTTAAAATACATATGCAGTATACATAATAATTACATAACATATTATTTAAAATACATATGTAGTATACATAATAATTACATAACATATTATTTAAAATACATATGCAGTATACATAACAATTACATAACATATTATTTAAAATACATATGCAGTATACATAACATATTATTTAAAATACATATGCAGTATACATAACAATTACATAACATATTATTTAAAATACATATGCAGTATACATAACATATTATTTAAAATACATATGCAGTATACATAACATATTATTTAAAATACATATGCAGTATACATAACATATTATTTAAAATACATATGCAGTATACATAATAATTACATTACATAATTCTGCAATGTCTGGGTTTTGCATTAAGCTCATGTTATGTACAGTAGTACGATGCCGTCATCTCATTCCATTTCCTTCTCATTCATCCATTTTTAATAATAGGGCTTAATATTTCATGGGGATGTCATGTTTTTTCCTCAATGAATTCAGGCATAGTCAATCCAAGGCAGATGATTACAAATATTGTTTCCTGTTTCCCTTACAGTACAAGGTTGACTTCCTCTCCCCAGGGTGTTTTACACTAAACAATTTCCCACCTGCCAGTCAAGACGTCAGTGTATGAAATTACTGTAATTATGAAAAACTTCTTGTGTTTTTTCCACCTTTGCGCTTTTCACAGAAAATGAGTTACTGTGAATTTAGTCCAGTACAGTTTCGCAGAAATATTGATATTCTCAAATAACAAGACAATTAAACACCATCGAATGTAGTGCTGACCTTCCACCTTAACTCCCTCGTCTTCTTTTACATCTCTCTCTCTCTCTCTCTCTCTCTCTCTCTCTCTCTCTCTCTCTCTCTCTCTCTCTCTCTCTCTCTAGCCACTATTCTGAAGGCAATCACTCAGACACAGTCAAAGCTCACGTCTGCACATATTAGGGCTGTTGCTGCATGCACGTGAGTGTTAGGAATGATTGAGAAGAACATTAACGGGGAGTTGATCCTGCTTGGTGCTTTAGGGTGGTTTGAATGCTGATTGGCAGACAGCCATGGTATATTAGACCTTATGCCACAGGTATGACAAAACATTTATTTTTACTGCTCTAATTACGTTGGTAACCAGTTTATAATAGCAATAAGGCACTGCAGTGGTTTGTGGTATATGGCAAATATACCACGGCTAAGGTCTGTATACAGGCACTCCGCGTTGCGTCGTGCTTAAGAACAGCCTTTAATAGCAGTGGTATATGTTTTGTGGCTCGGAGCCCTGGAGACACACTGTAGACTGGAGAGAGAGAAAGTGAGAAAGAAACGGGACGGAGAGAGAGCGAAAGGTTTGGATAAGGATAAAGAAAGAAAAAAAGCTGTATAGCCTTCAAGACCCCTGAACAGATGAGTGTGACTTTACCAGCCTTGACGGAGAGCACCAGTGCATGTTTTCAGTATAATCAAACTGACAGATGTTCAACACAATGGCAGTAGTTGCTCTCTGTGGTGCAGTTTTGGACAATATGTTCATGTGTAGACCTCCACAAGTCTGGACCTTAATTTGACCAGTACTGCCTCGGCAAAATAATCCTTCAGCAACAGGATTTGAACATTTGAGTACATTTTAATCTATAATCTATTTCTTGGACGATGGTTAGGCTATTAGCTGGCCAAATTCAGGCTACATGAAAAGTGCAATACTGTTAATATAATCGTGTGTTAGTGTGGGTTTTCAGTGAATTTATGTAAATCATAAAGATCATCTGTATCAAAAGAGTGATCAAATTAAGATCCTATGTCTGTACATAAAACACTAAGTCTTCCGTGCAGAACTGGTGAACTAGCTGAAACTAGCTGAAACTAGCTGAAACTAGCTGAAACGCACCACTGTAAAAACTCAAATAGATTTAAAGGACCAGCAATTCCATCCTACCCATGTACATGACTTTAAAGTAAGCTAAAAGCCTGGGTCTACTCTTCTTCACCCACTCTATCTCTATCTCGCTCTCTGGAAGGGCTAGCTTTTCTCTCTCTCCCTCGGTGTCTCTCTCTCTCCCTTGAAGTGCTAGCGACTATCTTTCCCCTTCTTCACTCTCACTCTCTCCCCCGCTCTCTCTTTCCCATTCTCTTTGAGCCCCATCATGGAACAGGAGTGTCATCTCAGTAGATTCATTTTGCCGGTGAGAGAGTTTCTCACACTCATGTTATCTGCCAAGCTAGCTCATCACAGCAGCTAGGAAGGTAGTAAGAGCCTGATAAGACACCACTGCACAGCAAACCTCAGCGATAACACACCACGAATAGTAACACACACCACTGCACTGCCTCACCTTCCCACCAGGAGCTCAGCACAATGCAGCAGGATGTCACTGCACGAACACCTTTCTTTGAACTCTGAACAGAAACTAGGTGAGAGAACAAAATGTATACTAAATACAGGCTTCTTGAACAATGTTATCACAAGGGATGAAAGTGGGCGGGGAAAGAAGTGGAACAATGTTATCACAAGGGATGAAAGTGGGCGGGGAAAGAAGTGGAACAATGTTATCCATCTCTACGCAGATGACACCATTCTGTATACATCTGGCCCCTCTTTGGACACTGTGTTTACTAACCTTCAAACAAGCTTCAATGCCATACAACACTCCTTCCGTGGCCTCCAACTGCTCTTAAACGCTAGTAAAACTAAGTGCATGCTTTTCTATCGAACGCTGCCAGCACCCGCCCACCGGACTATCATCACTACTCTCGACGGGTCCGAATTAGAATACGTGGACACCTACAAATACCTAGGCATCTGGTTAGACTGTAAACTCAACTTCCAGACTCACATCAACCATCTCCAATCCAAAATTAAATCCAGAATTGGCTTCCTATTTCGCAACAAAGCCTCCTTCACTCATGCTGCCAAACATGCCCTTGTAAAACTGACTATCCTACCGATCCTTGATTTCGGCGATGTCATTTACAAACTAGCCTCCAACACTCTACTTAGCAAATTGGATGTAGTCTATCACAGTGCCATCCGTTTTGTCACCAAAGCCCCATACACTACCCATCACTGCGACCTGTATGCTCTCGTTGGCTGGCCTTCATTATATATTCGTCGCCAAACCCACTGGCTTCAGGTCATCTATAAGTCTTTATTAGGTAAATCCCTGCCCTATCTCAGCTCACTGGTCACTATAGCAACACCCACCCGTAGCATGCGCTCCAGCAGGTATATTTCACTGGTCACCCCCAAAGCCAACAGCTCCTTTGGCCGCCATTCCTTCCAGTTCGCTGCTGCCAATGACTGGAACGAATTGCAAAAATCATTGAAGCAAGAGGTTCCTATCTCCCTCAATAACTTTAAGCATCAGTTGTCAAAGCTGCTTATCGATCACTGCACCTGTATATAGCCCTTCTGTAAATAGCCCACACTACTACCTCATCCCCATATTTATTTTTGTTATTTTCACAAATCTTGCACTCCAGTATATCTATTTGCACATCATAATTTGCACATCCTTCATTCCTGTGTTAATGATGATAATCTGTAATTTATTTCACCACTATGGTCTATTTATTGTCCTACCTCCTAACCTTACTGCATTTTGCACTACATTTTGCACTCTGTATATAGATTTTCTATTGTGTTTTTGACTATGTTTGTTTACTGTGTAACTCTGTGTTGTTTTTGTCGCACTGTTTTGCTTTGTCTTGGCCAGGTCGCAGTTGCAAATGAGAACTTGTTCTCAACTGACCTACCTGGTTAAATAAAGGTGAAATAATTATATATATTTTTTTAATCACAGGGGATGAAAGTGGGCGGGGAAAGAAGTGGAACAATGTTATCACAAGGGATGAAAGTGAGCAACGCGGAGTGCCTGTATACAGACCTTAGCCGTGGTATATTGGCCATATACCACAAACCCCTGCAGTGCCTTATTGCTATTATAAACTGGTTACCAACGTAATTAGAGCAGTAAAAATACATGTTTTGTCATACCCGTGGCATAAGGTCTAATATACCATGGCTGTCTGCCAGCTGGAAACTCCCTCTTGCACCAACTCTCTTTGTCTCTCTCTCTCTCTCGCACTCTCTCTCTCCTCCATCTTCCGCTATCGTTCTATCCATCTTTTCTCTTCCTTTATTCTACTCATTCTATCTCTTTGTCTGTTTGCTATCTTGGTTGCTTACACAGAGAGCTTTGGTGTAGTGGTAATTATTTCAGCCTCATCACTCCTTCCATCTCTGTTCATTTGGTGTTGATCCACCTGGTCAATGGACTGGTGGTTAGGGCCAGTAATGCACATGCTTGAGTTTCCCTTAAATCCCCATTAAAAGCCTCAGCCTCAGAGGACAAATGAACCGTCTTGTCAAAATCTATCTATCAGTAGTCTAAGTGGTGGTGAGGATCACTGAGCATCATAGGGATACTGGAGTAAAAGTAAAGATACCTTCATAAAAAATGACTCAAGTAAAAGTGAAAGTCACCCAGTAAAATACTGCTTGAGTAAAAGTCTAAAAGTATTTGGTTTTAAAAGTATAAAAAGTAAATGTGTTTGCTAAAATATACTTAAGTATCAAAAGTATCATTTCAAATTCCTTGTATCAAGCAAACCAAAGAGCACTATTTTCTTGTTTTTGCCAGGGTCACACTCCAACACGCAGACATCATTTACAAACAAAGCATGTGTGTTTAGTGAGTCCGCCAGATCAGAGGCAGTAGATGACAAAGGATGTTCTCTTGATAAGTGTCTGAATTTTACCATTTTCCTGTCCTGCTATTAAGCATTCAAAATGTAACGAGTACTTTTGGGTGTCAGGGAAAATGTATGAAGTACATTATTTTCTTTATGAATGTCGTGAAGTAAAAGTTAACAATTTAGAAAAAATAAATAATTAAGTAAAGTAGAGATACCCTCAAAAAACGACTTAGTACTTCAAAATAATTTTTACTTAAGTACTTTACACCACTGGTATCATTGTCATCATCATTGGCAGTGCCTTCAAGGAGGGGGACAGGGACAATTTGAAATGTGTCCAGAGGGAGCTGAAGTTGCGGATTGCTGAGGGGAAGAGAGTGTATAAGGAGAAGATGGAGGACAAGCTGAGGCAGAGCCAGGTGAGAGAGGTGTGGAAGGGTATGAGAAATGTCACTGGCTTTTAAATCAGTCAAACAGTGGGCAGACGGAGGGGACCCAGGACAGAGCCAATGAGCGGAACCAAATATATATATATTTTTTAACAGGTTCGATATGAGCTCTGTCCACCACCCCTCCAGCTCTCCAGGCCATACACCCTCACGGCTGTCCCACCCCCTCCCCACCCCGCTCCCTCTGGACTGATCTGCAACACTTCACTTCCCCCAATAATTGTATCATTTTTTCACCTAACACTCTATAACAATGTATAGTGTACATATTCAGTCATCCACTCATACTATGCAATAACTTTTTATAGCTTTTTGCACTCCAGACTTCTTGTATTTTTATACTTTTTCATACTGCCACACTACGTATCATCTGTGTTGTTCGTAGCTGCTTGACAAAGACATTTCAGTTCTTCTCCTCCTCTCTCTGTTTCCGTCTTCCTCGACCAATAACCTCTATCAACTCCCAACCTTTACCACCTACTAAGACTCAGATAGAATCCTTTATCCCCCTTTTCAAAGGGGGAGACACTCTAGACCCAAACTGTTACAGACCTATATCCACCCTGCCCTGCCTTTCTAAAGTCTTTGAAAGCCAAGTTAACAAACAAATCTATCTACCACTTCGAATCCCACCGTACCTTCCATGTGGATTCCTAGCTGGTCATGGCTGCACCTCAGCCACGCTCAAGGTCCTAAACGATATCATAACTGGCATCGATAAAAGACAGTACTGTGCAGCCGTCTTCATCGACCTGGCCAAGGCTTTTGACTCTGTCAATCACCGCATTCTTATCGGCAGACTCAACAGCCTTGGTTTCTCAAATGACTGCCTCGCTTGGTTCATTAACTACTTCTCAGATAGAGTTCTGTGTGGCAAATCGGAGGGCCTGTTGTCCGGACCTCTGGCAGTCTCTATGGGGGTACCACAGGGTTCAATTCTTGGGCCGACCCTATTCTCTGTATATATCCAATCCAAAATGAAATCTAGAATCGGCTTCCTATTTCGCAACAAAGCCTCCTTCACTCATGTTGCCAAACATGCCCTCGTAAAAATGACTATCCTACCGAACCTTGATGTCGGCGATGTCATTTACAAAATAGCCTCCAACACTTTCCTCAGCAAATTGGATGTAGTCTATCACAGTGCCATCCGTTTTGTCACCAAAGCCGCATATACTACCCACCCCTGTGACCTGTATGCTCTCGTTGGCTGGCCCTCACTACATATTAGTCGCCAAACCCACTGGCTCCAGGTCATCTATAAGTCCTTGCTAGGCAAATCCCCACCTTATCTTAGCTCACTGGTCACCATAGCAACACCCACCCGTAGCATGCGCTCCAGCAGGTATATTTCACTGGTCACCCCCAAAGCCAACACCTCCTTTGGCCGCCATTCCTTCCAGTTCTCTGCTGCCAATGACTGGAACGAATTGCAAAAATCATTGAAGCTGGGGACTACTAAATGCACGTATTGCACGTATTGCACAACAATAGCAACTTAGCAGAGCTGGCAACAATAGCAACTGAACAGAGCTGGCAACAATAGCAACTGAACAGAGCTGGCAACAATAGCAACTTAACAGAGCTGGCAACAATAGCAACTTAACAGAGCTGGCAACAATAGCAACTTAACACAGCTGGCAATAATAGCAACTTAACAGAGCTGGCAACAATAGCAACTTAACAGAGCTGGCAACAATAGCAACTCACACACACACACACACACAAACACACACGCACGCACGCACGCACGCACGCACGCACACACACACACACACACACACACACACACACACAGCAATAACTTTTTAATCGAACACATACCAACAAAGATTGTACCTTCATAGCTCATATCCATATCCACAGCAGTGACCTACTTTCCCAAAACTTCAGATTTTACCCAACGTGTTTTTACAGAATAATTAATGATGTCTTACAAGCAGGTGAGGATCTGTCAATGTCAGGAACAGAGTCAGGCTGATGTTTGGCTATATCTCATACAAGCTCACTAAACACAAAACACAAGGGTCCAAATGGAGTAAATCATTCCTTTCAGAAGACAATGTCTCTGTGAGAAGCACGGGGAATGGAAGCACAGCAGAGTGAGTGAATGATGGATCAGGACAGGTACTGCTCCAATGGGATAGAGAGGTGTAATAGAGGGGTATGTTGGCTAGCCAAGCCCTCATGACTTGACTGGTCTATCAGCTATTCTGGAGGCCCAGGGGGTGCCTGCAGCCTGCAGCCTGCTCCGTCTCTGCTGTGTGTGTGTGTGTATGTGTGTGTGTCGGTGTGTGTGTGTGTGTGTGTGTGTGTGTGTGTGTGTGTGTGTGTGTGTGTGTGTGTGTCTGCGCGCGTGTGTGTCCGTGCGCCCGCCTGTGTGAGTGCATCTCAGTGGGTTATCAGACTAGGCTTAGATGAGGTAGGAGTGAGTCCCTGGGGCAGGTCACTCTGCAGCTGAAGCTCTGATTATCTATCTTTCCACTGGAGATAAGTAGCAGAGAGGAGGGCTGGGGGCACTTAGTGGACAAATGGATTCATCTCTGGGTGTGTGCTCTGCTCTGCTTACCGTGTGTGGGTGGATGTGATGGGGAGCTGTGTGTCTGTGTGGATGTATGGGTAATGGGTATACAATATGTTGTAAGGGCCCGTAACCTCTGTGCTACATGTGTTGTAAGGGCCCGTAACCTCTGTGCTACATGTGTTTTAAGGGCCCGTAACCTCTGTGCTACATGTGTTGTAAGGGCCCGTAACCTCTGTGCTACATGTGTTGTAACGGCCCGTAACCTCTGTGCTACATGTGTTGTAAGGGCCCGTAACCTCTGTGCTACATGTGTTGTAAGGGCCCGTAACCTCTGTGCTACATGTGTGAAAGTGTATTGAGTAAATATAGGGATATCATCAAGCGTGCTCTCCAAGACAGACATTCAAACATCTCTCTATTGAGAATGAGAGCACAGGTTGAGATCTCCAAGACAGACATCCAAACGTCTACTTGTTGAGAATGAGAGCACAGGTTGAGATCTCCAAGACAGACATCCAAACGTCTCTCTATTGAGAATGAGAGAACAGGTCGAGATCTCTAGGACCAGGAACGAAGAAAAGGAAGATGAAAAAAGAGGAGGAAGAGGAGGATGGGGTGGTCATGGGGTTTCTGGTTGCCATGGTTGCGTGGTGAGAGCATCGATTGTGGGGCTGGTGTTACTGGACCCGTGGGAAGGAGGCAGCTGGCTGTTAGACACATCACCAGATGGAGAAGACTTGGCTAGGGCTTCCAGGAACACACACAGGCCTTCTCCCCTGTCTACATGTGTCATATCAGCCCTGTCAACACACACATCACACTAGGATGGATGTCTGGAGAGATCTGTGGCTGGCAGCAGGCAAGCAGCCTTCTATAGAGTGGATGGTTCTCATAACAGTATGCAGAGCTCAGAGGACCATACTGTAGTCAATACTGGAGTTAAAGCTGGATGGAGGAGGCTTTCATTGGGACCCTTGCTGGTCCGTTATACAGTATTCTGTGTAGGTGCAGAGACATTATAAGTATGACAACGTGTACAGCATTAACAGGTCTACGTTCACGGTTTCACGACTCCACAAAAGGTAGGATATGAAAAGAGTGAGCGTGGAATATGGGCTGTGCATGATTTGGAGCTATGTTCTAAAGTTTGACAGTAAAAATATGTGCTGGAACTTGGAGATGCATAGGGTGGTGCATCACTAACGTACCCAAAAACACAAGAACGCACGTCCACCAAACGTCTTATACGTTTTTCCAACTCAGTGGCCCTCCATTACCTCTTGGCTGGAGAGAATTGACCTCTTTACTTTAACCTTCACTCTGATAACCATCTGTTCCAACACACACACACACACACACACACCCCTCCACCCCACACACAGCTCATGTCCTGTTTCCTGGAAAGCGGTTGCTGTGCAGTGACACGCGCTTAAGGAAGTCAAAGGGTTGTCTCTATTGATGATCTAGCCCTCGTAAAAAAGTCACGGCTGCACTCCATGATCAATGCAACCAGACGCTGGTTCAAGGAAAAGGCCAGGTCAAACAGAAAGCAATTGCAACGGTCGGTCTCAGGTTTCTGAGCTGGTTTCAAACGGTAGTGATATCACGGTACAGGTCACTAAACTGAGGGGAGTGAAGACGAAACAAATTGCTACCAGCTAAAATGAAAGCACACACACACACACACAACAAAACACCATTGATTTCCACGTTAAGCGTACCATTACACTACCATTGTTCCAAGACAGTGCTCAGAGGGGCATGCAGACACCACAGATGCATAATCACCTGCAGTAAAATGAAACGTCCAATAGCGAGCGCTCAGGATTAACAACGGCCAATGAGCTTCGAACATAGAGAAATAAGCTTCATACTGGACACAAAGACATAAAAATGGTATCCACAAGTGCCTCCTGGGGAAGTAGATAAAGGGTATCAGAAGTATCCCTTTAAGGGTATTATAGGAACATTCTAGTCTGCCTTTCTTTATAGAGCGAGGGAGTTAGCCGCAGTTTCTATTCCAGAAGCACAGAGTACAGTACATGGTGGGTGTTGAACTATTCACCAGGGGCCGTCCTTAGGGGGGCTGCCCTACAGCATGACCCTGATCGATGGGAACACGGGTCCTGAAGCCCTCCTCCGCTGCTCCTGGCCTTGGGTAAAGCCTCTTCAAATACCAGCTTCTGAGACTAACTCAATACAGGCTTGGGGAATAAGGAGTTTTTGTGTTCAGTGCTCTAAATGTCTGTTGTGTCTTGTCTTGAGTTTTTGCTAGTGGGTGTGTGGTGGGTGTCTACACATGTGTGTGTGCATATATTTACACAACATGATTGTATTTATTTGTATGTAGGTCAGGCAGAGGGGCAGATTGGATGGAAGTGAGTACGAGTTTATTTCTGTGAGTTTATTTTCTGTGATTTTTTTAAATGTTTGTATGAGTCACTGTGTGTACAGGTACTGTGCCTCTGTATTTGATATGTCTCAGTGCGTACGTGTTTGTGTCTCAGTGTGCGTCTGTACGTACATATCTCTTCCCCTATCTCAACGTCTCAGTGGACGTGTCTGCTCTCGCTGATCAACAGGGTGGAAATGATAGCATGAAGCTCAGTCAACAAGCTGCTGTGCTGTAACCGTGGTCTGGTAACTAGCAGCGGCTGTGGTGGCGGTGCGTGGTGGAGCCCTGCTGGGGCGCAGCAGGAGGGCTTGTAAAGGTGAGGCTCCGGGACTCTGACCCCACAATAAGGGGCCCCCTGGGGAGGGTAATCACCATGAGGCAGCAGTCAGCAGAGCCAGTTGCCCCCCGTCACAAAGAGACCCCTCTCAGAGAGACATGAGCCAGGCTTTGTGTTCCCACACATTCCGAGTGTGCCCCGCTCCAGGGGGCCCGAGAGCCACCGCAGGAGGTGCATTAAACCATTAAGAGTGAGGGGAGAGGGTCTGACGGGGGGGATACACAGAAACGCATACATACATAGAAACACATGTTGGTACGGCGAAGAGCAGGGAATCACTCTAACATTCGGATACACCCTCGCTGACGGTCAATCACTCACCGCCAGCTTGCTTGTTCGCTGGGTCACTCACTCACTCACTCACTCACTCACTCACTCACTCACTCACTCACTCACTCACTCACTCACTCACTCACTCACTCACTCACTCACTCACTCACTCACTCACTCACTCACTCACTCCCTCGCTCACCCCTTTCGTCTTTCTCTCACTCACTCCCTTTCAGCACACGTAGCCCACTGAATCCACACCCCCTCAGAGAGTCTAAACAAACCGGTTGTGTCAACGGCTGAGGTCTAATGAATAAATAAACGCACTCTTGTTCGCACACATGAGCTCTTCGTGCAAAAGAACAAGCAGAAGCAAGCAATAACGTCCACAAACATAAGGACAGTGTAATGTGATGTCACATTTTATTAGGACAATACTGGTCACTGGTGGGTACGTTGTTGGAGAGATTACATCAGCCTTTACATATTCAATTACATTCAGGTTATTGGGACACAACTTATGAGATCATGAAGATGTGCTATGTTGTTAAACCATATGGTTTTAAAATATATACGTGCTGCATATGTGAAAACAATAAGTAATACTGAGAACTAGAACACAATTGACTCTACTATCTATTGTCATTGGAAGGATTGTTCAAGACACAAATAGGCCACTATAAAATGCATCTGTATACTGTACAGTAGTTAAATCAAGTCATCACTCTCTTTCAAGTTCCCTGAGACGGCAACGATTCTCCCACTTCAAATGATTCATTGGATTAAACATCCGTTTAGCCACAGTTCTCTGCTTGGTTGAATTAGAGCATGGCCATGACTGTGAAAGGTGGTGGATTACATCAGAGTAGCCCTGAAGTCATCACCCTGGTCATGTGACCTTCCTGTCTGGACAGGAAGTGGGATGAGAGGAAAGACCAGAGATAAAACAAAACTTTCAGATTAAAATAAAAGAGACTGACTTCAACCATGTGTAAACACCAAGCAAAAAAAGAGAAAAATAAATAAATAGGGAACAGGAGAGTGGAAGGAGGGGGGAGGAACGCAAAACAGAGTCTTTAATTAAACATTTATGGATTTCAAATTCAGAAGCTTTCCACTGCATTTTTCATCAGTAGCACTCATTCAGTCAGTAAGCGTCTCTCTCTCCCTCGTTCTCAGCCTCGTTCACATCTCAGGGGTGAACAAAGAGGGAAGGAAGGCTGATTACAATGTGGCCCTGAGCCCAGGCTCATGGGGAGACGGACTAATGATATTCAAATAGACTTGAAGAGCTTCCACGGGAACATATAGATTCTGCAGCGTTTCTATACGCATGGAATGTTCTTTAAAGCCCCGCCCTGCCTCAACCGGCTCCAAACTCAAGTGACATAACACTGCATGTTTTGGTTGGTGGAAAGAAGGGAAGAAGGGAGGGAAAGATCCTTGCGTGAAAAAGGACTGCAGTAGGATAATCAAGTGAAGAGATGGAGGACAGGGAAGTAGCAAGGTGGCTCCACTCCTGTCATGAATAATACAAGGCATGGTTGAGTGAAGGGGAAGAGACTCACCACAAATGTTGGCTAGTGGAAGGACGCCACTCAGCTCTCCATACCCATGCACGCAGGCAGGCAGGCAGGCAGGCAGGCAGGCAGGCAGGCAGGCAGGCAGGCAGGCAGGCAGGCAGGCAGGCAGGCAGGCAGGCAGGCAGGCAGGCAGGCAGGCAGGCAGGCAGGCAGGCAGGCAGGCAGGCAGGCAGGCAGGCAGGCAAACGGACACGGACAAGAGGACAGGTACACGCCTGCTCAGCACTCTCCATCCCCCCTACTGATTCTAAAGAGCCCCGAGAGAGGCAGAAGAGCACCTCTTCATTAAATCAGCCTACCTACAAGACCCGAGGGAGGTGTGTGTGTGTGTGTGTGTGTGTGTGTATGTGTATGTGTGTGTGTGTGTGTGTGTGTGAGAGAGAGAGAGTGAGAGAGGGAGAGAGAGAGAGAGAGGGAGAGAGAAAGAGAAAGAGAGGGAGAGAAAGAGAGAAAGAGAGGGAGAGAAAGAGAGAGAGAGAAAGAGAGGGAGAGAAAGAGAGAGAGAGAAAGAGAGGGAGAGAGAGGGAGATAGAGAGAGAGAGAGGGAGAGGGAGAGAGAGGGAAAGAGAGCTAGTGATGCAAAAACAAGAAGCGGGGGGTTACTAAATCATGTTCAACTGCTAGTTTATATATATTTTGCTGGGGCTGGAGAAAGTTTTGACTCAGTCAGAGACAGCCACTCTGTATATCTCTGCATGCTTCCCAGCTCAACGCCACTCTCATTTGGTCTAGGATCAACCTGCTCTCCAGCAATCCTGCAGAACCCAATACCCAATGCTCTGCGCCCCAGACACCTCTATATTATAACCAGTCAATGCTCTGCGCCCCAGACACCTCTATATTATAACCAGTCAAGAAAACAGGGCCACAGGCAGTGTCACC
The DNA here is from genome assembly GCA_023634145.1 of Thymallus thymallus. Classification (NCBI taxonomy): domain Eukaryota; kingdom Metazoa; phylum Chordata; class Actinopteri; order Salmoniformes; family Salmonidae; genus Thymallus; species Thymallus thymallus. The sequence goes on along the minus strand of CM042385.1, from coordinate 32,009,766 downwards.
GCTCTGTCACAGGCAAAGCCATGCTCTGATATGAATAAGGTCTGCCTCAATTACTGTTCCCATGGTAACATGGCAAAATTTCACTTCTTGGTTTCTGGTTTCCAGAAATAAGGATTTGGGGTGTTGATTACATTGAGTCACGTAGGCAACAGCATGTCTGTGTAGGTGTTATTATTTTCCCCATAGATTTGTCGTTCCATTCATGGACAACACGGCACACCTTCTAGTCTTTAATAACCACAACCACATTTTGAGCGCCAAGGCTGTTGCCCAGTGCTACACCTGCCCACCATAAAATGTCCTCTGCGATTCTCTCCCCACCCACCTCAGTAATATCTCCCAGTTTCTCCATGTCAATCCATGGTCACTCAGCGGTGTCAACAATGGAGGGCGAGGCATCGAGCCGTGACTGAAGCCATTTAACTTCTTTCATGGTCAGCTGCGGTTCAACTCCACAACCAAAGGCAGCCTCCCCCATGTGATGTCTAAATAAGGCTTTGTTTAATAGGGAACATTTGGATGGGGAATTTGTGGGGGTTGATGTTGACTGAGCTACCCACTAATTGAGGTTGTGTTCTCTGCTTGCTTTATCGACTTTATCCACTAAACCGTGTTTTCTCTTAAACTTGGTTGGAGACAGAAGTAGGTGCAACAACAGAGGTCGACTTTGAGTAAACTTTTGTACGTTTTTTGAAAGTTAAGATTTATTTAACATCTTCAAGAAAAAAACAGAAGCTGATCTGTAAGTTGTTAGGGCTGCTACTCACTGCCTCTCCTACCTCTGCATACACACATAAACAGACAATACTAACACACTCCGCTGTCTGTCTGTCTGTCTGTCTGTCTGTCTGTCTGTCTGTCTGTCTCACTGACCACAAGAGGGCAGGATGCTATGCCCACATCACCTCCATTAGCACAGTCCATACTGTTTGACTTCATGTGCTGGGACTGCCACTTTGGAGTGCCTATACATAAGCACATGAGCCACATTTAAACTGCGTTATGAAATAATAGACTGCTAATCTCTATAGCCTGTGCCCAGTTGTCATTTTTCAGAGGCAGGTATGCTGCTGCTAGCATTTGGCAGAAACATCTATGAACTATTTATGACACTTCCATTACAGCCACCGTGCTATTTACAACTTCTCTCTTTTTCAAACTTTTTAAATGTGGCAGGTCAGAAGCCATTAATGTCAACTTATAACCTTGTTACGTTTGTGGTTTTGTGTGCATGTGTGTGTATTTGAGCGTGTGTGTGTATGTATGTATTTGAATGGAATTGTATTGAGAAAGAGAGAGACAGAGACAGACAGAGAGAGAAAGAGAGAGCAAGAGAGAGCAAGAGTGAGAGAGAGAGAGAGAGAGAGAGAGAGAGAGAGAGAGAGAGAGAGAGAGAGAGAGAGAGAGAGAGAGAGAGAGATTTTAACCTCTATAGCTTCTAGTCTAGAGCCGTGACTCCTACAGTGACACCATTAACATTGGACCATGATAAATACAGGATGGAGGAACAGCAGAGAGGACATACCACTGAAGAGAGAGAACGTAACCACAGAGTAGTGCTGCCAGACAGTTTGTTTATATTGAGCAGAGCAACACAGAGCCATGAACTAGTTCAGAGAAGCGGAGGGCATGGAAGGGCCTATTCCCCATCTCTGTAGGCTGGCTAGTAGTGAAGGGCCTATTCCCCATCTCTGTAGGCTGGCTAGTAGTGAAGGGCCTATTCCCCATCTCTGTAGGCTGGCTAGTAGTGGAGGCCCGTGGTGAGTGGCACTGGCAGGTTACCTCCGGTACTGTAGGCCCACAGTACTGCAGTACATTCTGCTTCTTCCTGACTCCATGTTCTATACCAGGACAGATGGTGAATGAGCCAAGAGTACAGAGATGGGTGGGTATAAACTATGGGTCAGGGTTGGACCACAGATGGAAGAGGGAATGAGGTTGAAGTAGGAGAAGAGACAGAGAGAGAGAGAGAGAGAGAGAGAGAGAGAGAGAGAGAGAGAGAGACAGAGACAGAGACAGAGAGAGACAGAGACAGAGACAGAGACAGAGACAGAGACAGAGACAGAGACAGACAGAGACAGAGACAGAGACAGAGACAGAGACAGATGATAGATAGATGATAAATAGACAGACAGACAGACAGACAGACAGACAGACAGACAGACAGACAGACAGACAGACAGACAGACAGACAGACAGACAGACAGACAGACAGACAGACAGACAGACAGACAGACAGACAGACAGACAGACAGACAGACAGACAGACAGACAGATAGATAGATAGATAGATAGATAGATAGATAGATAGATAGATAGATAGATAGATAGATAGATAGAGACAAAGATCAATCATCCATCAACATTTATTCATCTCATATCCGCAACCCAATGAAGGTTGTCCAATGAGGGAACTTTATTGTTCATGCCGACTGAAAACATGAACCCAACCACACAAACACTCACACGCAAACACGCACATGCACACATGCACACACATGGTTCTGTGCTGTCAGAGAGCTGACTTCACTGTTCTCCTCCCATGCCTTTGGAACCGAGTACAACAAAGGGACCAGAGGTTCCATTTAGGCCGGTTGTTCTGCCTGTAACCACTCAATATTGCATTAGGCTTTCATGCAGCATATTGAGTGAAAACTTGTAAGCTGTCACATAGAGGAAAACTCCCAAGAATGCTCTACTTACCCCAAAAAGTCAAATTGTTACTCAAAACTTTGGTATTACCTCACGTACTTTGATGCTTTGCTGAGTTTTTATTCTCCACTCAGGAAGGCTTTCTGAAGCAGACATAGCTATTGGACTGGACTTCTTTTCAACAGTCTTTTGGGCATTCCCTGTAGCCACAGCCTCTTTGGTTTCTGAATGGTGTGACTGAGCCCTAGACGAATAAGGTGTCCCCGGTCTCTGATGCTTTCAAGATGCCAACTGAGTCATGAGTGGATCAAATCCAGCAGTCATGATTGATTGGTGCAGAAGGTCCAACCAATGTTGTGTGGAGGGGGTGTGTTCGGTAGGGAAGTGGGGCCATGGAGACCTGCTCGGTTGGGGTTTTAGAAATACGGGCCAATATTAGTATTCACTCACTGACATGCGCATGCATGCATGCACACACACACACACACACACACACACACACACACACACACACACACACACACACACACACACACACACACACACACACACACACACACACACACACACACACACACACACACACACAACACACAACAACAACAGCCTGCTGCTGCCTAATGATGTAGAAGACTCTGGTGCAGAAGAGATTTGTAGATTGTCATATTCTCTAATCACTATAATCAAGTTGTGCTCCTTCTCTGCAGGAGCTGGTACGACACAGAAGCAGCCGTGCAGTCTGCAACGGGGGAACAGTCTCCCATTGGCCCCTAACCAGCTGGGCTCGTCTGGGCTTGTGGACACTTCAAATAGTTCTATTGAGTTTGCTCATCAGTTCGGACACAGCGTTGTACTGCCCTCACTCACGTTTTACACACTCACTTTCTTCCCACTGCTTTCTGCTGTACCTACAGTGGGGAGAACAAGTATTTGATACACTGCCGATTTTGCAGGTTTTCCTACTTACAAAGCATGTAGAGGTCTGTAATTTTTATCATTGGTACACTTCAACTGTGAGAGACAGAATCTAAAACAAAAATCCAGAAAATCACATTGTATGATTTTTAAATAATTAATTTGCATTTTATTGCATGACATAAGTATTTGATCACCTACCAACCAGTAAGAATTACGGCTCTCACAGACCTGTTAGTTTTTCTTTAAGAAGCCCTCCTGTTCTCCACTCATTACCTGTATTAACTGCACCTGTTTGAACTCGTTACCTGTATAAAAGACACCTGTCCACACACTCAATCAAACAGACTCCAACCTCTCCACAATGGCCAAGACCAGAGAGCTGTGTAAGGACATCAGGGATAAAATTGTAGACCTGCACAAGGCTGGGATGGGCTACAGGACAATAGGCAAGCAGCTTGGTGAGAAGGCAACACCTGTTGGCGCAATTATTAGAAAATGGAAGAAGTTCAAGATGACGGTCAATCTCCCTCGGTCTGGGGCACCATGCAAGATCTCACCTCGTGGGGCATCAATGATCATGAGGAATGTGAGGGATCAGCCCAGAACTACACGGCAGGACCTGGTCAATGACCTGAAGAGAGCTGGGACCACAGTCTCAAAGAAAACCATTAGTAACACACTACGCCGTCATGGATTAAAATCCTGCAGCGCACGCAAGGTCCCCCTGCTCAAGCCAGCGCATGTCCAGGCCCGTCTGAAGTTTGCCAATGACCATCTGGATGATCCAGAGGAGGAATGGGAGAAGGTCATGTGTTCTGATGAGACAAAAATAGAGCTTTTTGGTCTAAACTCCACTCGCCATGTTTGGAGGAAGAAGAAGGATGAGTACAACCCCAAGAACACCATCCCAACCGTGAAGCATGGAGGTGGAAACATCATTCTTTGGGGATGCTTTTCTGCAAAGGGGACAGGACGACTGCACCGTATTGAGGGGAGGATGGATGGGGCCATGTATCGCGAGATCTTGGCCAACAACCTCCTTCCCTCAGTAAGAGCATTGAAGATGGGTCGTGGCTGGGTCTTCCAGCATGACAACGACCCGAAACACACAGCCAGGGCAACTAAGGAGTAGCTCCGTAAGAAGCATCTCAAGGTCCTGGAGTGGCCTAGCCAGTCTCCAGACCTGAACTCAATAGAAAATCTTTGGAGGGAGCTGAAAGTCTGTATTGCCCAGCGACAGCCCCGAAACCTGAAGGATCTGGATGGAGGAGTGGGCCAAAATCCCTGCTGCAGTGTGTGCAAACCTGGTCAAGAACTACAGGAAACGTATGATCTCTGTAATTGCAAACAAAGGTTTCTATACCAAATATTAAGTTCTGCTTTTCTGATGTATCAAATACTTATGTCATGCAATACAATGCTAATTAATTACTTAAAAATCATACAATGTGATTTTCTGGATTTTTGATTCCGTCACTCACAGTTGAAGAGTACCTATGATAAAAATTACAGACTTCTACATGCTTTGTAAGTAGGAAAACCTGCAAAATCGGCAGTGTATCAAATACTTGTTCTCCCCACTGTAAATACTGTTGACATTCACCATATTTTTACTCTCTGCACTATATGCAGTGGTGTAGTACTCTAAACTAAAAATACTTTAAAGTAATACTTATGTAGTTTTTTGGGGTATATGTACTTTATTTTACTACTTATAGTTTTACTTCACTACATTCCTAAAGATAATAATGTACTTTTTACTCCATACATTTTCCCTGACAGCTAAATGTACTCGTTACATTTTGAATGCTTAGCAGAAACTGGTCCAATTCACACACTTATCAAGAGAACATCATTGGTCATGCCTACTACCTCTGATCTGGCGGAATCACTAAGCACAAATGCATATTTTGTAAATGATGTCTGAGTGTTGGAGCGTGCCCCTGGCTATCCGTACATTTTAAAACAAGGAAATGGTGCCGTCTGGTTTGCTTAATATAAGGAATTTGAAATGATTTATACTTTTACTTTTACTGTTGGTACTTAAGTATATTTTAGGAATTACATTTACTTCTGATACTTAAGTATATTTAGAACCAAAGACTTTTAGACTTTTACTCAAGTAGTATTTTATTTGGTGACTCACTTTAAACTTTTTATTAAGATATGTATACTTTTAGTCAAGTATGACAATTGTGTACTTTTTCCACCACTGACCCTATGTTGAGCAGCAGTGGTGGTGGAGAGAGGGGTTGATGCTAGATGGTAGACAGGTACAGAGAGGGGTTGATGCTAGACGGTAGACAGGTACAGAGAGGGGTTGGTGCTAGACAGGTACAGAGAGGGGTTGGTGCTAGACGGTAGACAGGTACAGAGAGGGGTTGGTGCTAGACAGTAGACAGGTACAGAGAGGGGTTGGTGCTAGACGGTAGACAGGTACAGAGAGGGGTTGATGCTAGACGGTAGACAGGTACAGAGAGGGGTTGGTGCTAGACGGTAGACAGGTACAGAGAGGGGTTGGTGCTAGACGGTAGACAGGTACAGAGAGGGGTGGTGCTAGACGGTAGACAGGTACAGAGAGGGGTTGATGCTAGACGGTAGACAGGTACAGAGAGGGGTTGGTGCTAGACGGTAGACAGGTACAGAGAGGGGTTGGTGCTAGACGGTAGACAGGTACAGAGAGGGGTTGGTGCTAGACTGTAGACAGGTACAGAGAGGGGTTGGTGCTAGACGGTAGACAGGTACAGAGAGTGGTTGGTGCTAGACGGTAGACAGGTACAGAGAGGGGTTGGTGCTAGACGGTAGACAGGTACAGAGAGGGGTTGGTGCTAGACGGTAGACAGGTACAGAGAGGGGTTGGTGCTAGACGGTAGACAGGTACAGAGAGGGGTTGGTGCTAGACGGTAGACAAGTACAGAGAGGGGTTGGTGCTAGACGGTAGACAGGTACAGAGAGGGGTTGGTGCTAGACAGTAGACAGGTACAGAGAGGGGTTGGTGCTAGATGGTAGACAGGTACAGAGAGGGGTTGGTGCTAGACGGTAGACAGGTACAGAGAGGGGTTGGTGCTAGACGGTAGACAGGTACAGAGAGGGGTTGGTGCTAGACGGTAGACAGGTACAGAGAGGGGTTGGTGCTAGACGGTAGACAGGTACAGAGAGGGGTTGGTGCTAGACGGTAGACAGGTACAGAGAGGGTAAGGTATTACAGTAAGGGCTTGTGTAACAGCGGAACAGATTATAGGAGCAGCTGCATGTAAAGCCTGTCCTGTTATCCAGAGATGTTCACAAGTCTTTGAGGTAGAGTCCAAGTCAAGTCTCAAGTCTTTAAGGGCCAAGTCTGAGTCAAGTCTCAAGTCTTTAAGGGCCAAGTCTGAGTCAAGTCTCAAGTCTTTAAGGGCCAAGTCTGAGTCAAGTCTCAAGTCTTTGAGGTAGAGTCCAAGTCAAGTCTCAAATCTTTAAGGGCCAAGCCTGAGTCAAGTCTCAAGTCTTTGAGGGCCAAGTCTGAGTCAAGTCTCAAGTCTTTGAGGTAGAGTCCAAGTCAAGTCTCAAGTCTTTGAGGTAGAGTCCAAGTCAAGTCTCAAGTCTTTGAGGTAGAGTCCAAGTCAAGTCTCAAGTCTTTGAGGTAGAGTCCAAGTCAAGTCTCAAGTCTTTAAGGGCCAAGTCTGAGTCAAGTCTCAAGTCTTTAAGGGCCAAGCCTGAGTCAAGTCTCAAGTCTTTGAGGTAGAGTCCAAGTCAAGTCTCAAGTCTTTGAGGTAGAGTCCAAGTCAAGTCTCAAGTCTTTGAGGTAGAGTCCAAGTCAAGTCTCAAGTCTTTGAGGTAGAGTCCAAGTCAAGTCTCAAGTCTTTAAGGGCCAAGTCTGAGTCAAGTCTCAAGTCTTTTGGGGCAAAGTCTAAGTCAAGTCTCAAGTCTTTAAGGGCCAAGTCTAAGTCATGTCTCAAGTCCTTGAGGTAGAGTCCGAGTCAAGTCTCAAGTCTTTTAGGGCAAAGTCTAAGTCAAGTCTCAAGTCTTTTAGGGCCAAGTCTGAGTCAAGTCTCAAGTCTTTTGGGGCCAAGTCTAAGTCAAATCTCAAGTCTTTTAGGGCCAAGTCTAAGTCAAGTCTCAAGTCTTTTAGGGCAAAGTCTAATTCAAGTCTCAAGTCCCTTTTGGCAATGGCTTTCTGCCTGCTGTGGGTTAGGTCTATAAACCTTGTAAATTATTTTAAGTAAATTATTTCCAACATTCGTTTTTGGACAATTTCATACATTTTAAGTTAGTTGCTAAAACTGTCGTAATTATATAATTTACAGCATATAATTTAAATATGACATGATTTCACATACTATGATAAACGATTGATAACTTCTGCTTGTCTTAACAAGCTTAACTTAAGATAAACTTAAAATAAAGGTAGCTTAACGGTTGCTTGCGTTTTAATGTTCCGATCTATATAGCAATAGCAAACACAATGTCCGCTCAATCAAATATGGACAAAGTGCAAACATGAGTAACCACTATCCTCCCATTTAAATAAACAAGTGCTTGTCTGCATATGTTTTTGGGGAACGCAGATGTTCTAGAATGTTTTTGAGCCCTCTGTATTAAACTACTTTCTCTGTGTTACAATGCTGCCTGTTCCATGTTATCTAACAGAATGCACAACAAAAACTTATCCCAGCACTGACTTGCATTGCTCACGAGTCCCTCATCTAAAGTCCAAGTCAAGTCTCAAGTCAATTGATCACGAGTCTAAGTCAAGTCGCAAGTCATTTTCTTTGCGACTTACTGTAAGTGCGACTCAAGTCCGAGTCTCAAACTCGAGTTTCTATGCTGTTATCATTAATTAATGTAATCCAGGATAACATCCCGGGGAGCCAGGGAGGCACCACAGGAGTCACTGAGAAGGAGGCCAATCCTGGAGGAGGATCGGCACGTAAGAGAGATGGGTGGATCGATGTAGGGATGAGGTAGGTGGGCTGAAATACGGTCTGGAAATCAGTACTGGGACTTCTCCTTATCAGACATGCTTATTCATCATCACAATTATTATTGTTGTTTTTCAATGATAAACATGAAAGCTTTATTTTGGGTGAAAGGCTAAATTGAAGAACTCTATCTCTTATGAATTAGAGCATTAAAGACATCCAAAGTTGAGTATTTGGTCCCATGACTCTACAAACTCATTGGACGCATTTGGAGTTTATTTTGGTTGTGTTTTGGATGTGTTTTGCCCAACAGTAACTGAATGGTGAATGATGACACAAGTAATTTTATTTCTAAGTGAGTAGATAAGATGTTTCTGAACACTTCCAAATTAATCCTGATAATACCATGATTAAGATAAATCATGAACACATCATGAATAATGATGAGTGAGAAAGTTACAGTGGCTACAACAAACATTAACAAACACCATTACCAATAACAGTAATGCTAACCCCTCATCATTACCAATAACAGTAATGCTAACCCCTCACCATGACCAATAACAGTAATGCTAACCCCTCACCATTACCAAAAACAGTAATGCTAACCCCTCACCATTACCAAGAACAGTAATGCTAACCCCTCACCATTACCAAGAACAGTAATGCTAACCCCTCACCATTACCAATAACAGTAATGCTAACCCCTCACCATTACCAAGAACAGTAATGCTAACCCCTCCTCACCATTACCAATAACAGTAATGCTAACCCCTAACCATTACCAAGAACAGTAATGCTAACCCCTCACCATTACCAAGAACAGTAATGCTAACCCCTCACCATTACCAATAACAGTAATGCTAACCCCTCAACATTACCAATAACAGTAATGCTAACCCCTCACCATCACCAATAACAGTAATGCTAACCCCTCACCATTACCAATAATAGTCCCTCTGTAACTTTCTCACTCATCATTATTCACGGTTCATTCCTGATCATTCCTGATTATTCACGGTTCGTTCCTGATTATTCTTGATAATTCACGGTTCATTCCTGATTATTCCTGATTATTCACGGTTCTTTCCTGTTCATTCCTGATCATTCCTGATTATTCACGGTTCATTCCTGATCATTCCTGATTATCCCTAATTACCGTAGCATCCACATTAACGTAGAAGTGTTGAAACACATCTTCTATTCTTACAATAAAAGTGAATACCCAAATACATTATTCACCATTCAGTTCCTATTGGCCAAATCATAATCCAAAACACAAACAAAACAAAACATAATTGCATCCAACAAGTTTGTAGAGTCACAAGCTTGATGTAGTTATTACGTTCTAGGAATATGTGACCACATACAGTCATGTGAAAAAGTAAGTACACCCTCTGGAAAGTTCCTTTATTTTACATATTTGGACAGATAGATATGTAATCTTCACTTCAACACTATAGACAGATAAAGTAGTCTCTGCTCTCCAAAAAGAATATCAAGACACGACTGACTTTACCCAGGTGTTGTCTGGCAAAAGTCAGTTGTGTCTTGATATTATTTTTTGAGAGCAGAGGCTTCTTCCTTCCTGACCTCCCATGTAGACCAAGTTTGTTCAGTCTCTTTCTGACAGTGTACCCATGCAATTCAACATTGATTGTGGCAAGAGAGGCCTGTAGATCCCTTGATGTTACCCTGGGGTTCTTAGAGACTTCTATGAGCATCTTTCGGTCAGTTCTTGGGCTGACTTTGGTGGGACGACCTGTCCTAGGTAGTTTGCCAGTGGTCTGGAATTTCCGTCGGACAGTGGAATGATGCTTGGAAATGGATTTGTAACCCCTCCCAGACTCATGGGAGGGGTTTTGATCTTTGAATGATGTGTTACCACACACCCATATGGTTAAGTCCAAACCAGACCAATTTTCATATCTTTATGGAAGGCTGGACCGTCCTAAGTTTCTCTCTAATGTTTTCAAATCATTTGCACTTGTTTTGGTACCTAATTCTAATTTTAGCCATTTTATGTGATGGTAAAGATAGGGGTGTATTAACGTTTTCCCCATAAGGAAAAAAATATGACTGACATACAGGGACAATATGACTGACATACAGGGACAATATGACTGACATACAGGGACATTATGACTGACATACAGGGACAATATGACTGACATACAGGGACAATATGACTGACATACAGGGACATTATGACTGACATACAGGGACAATATGACTGACATACAGGGACAATTGTCACAGTGCGGAGTAATGGGACGGTAGACGGAGCGCTGATGGAGTGTCATTCCTCTTTTATTTAATGAGATGGTCTCACGAAGCATTAAATAAAACAAAAGGAGATGACTAAATATCTAAACATGAAAACTAAACAAACACAGTGACTTACTTGCTGGGCTACATGCAGTGCAGACAAGCAGGAACAATGATCCACACACAGGTGGAATTGTGTGGAGCTTAAATGCTATCCCCAATCAGAGACAACGCTAGACAGCTGTCTCTGATTGGGGATGATAATCTCCCTAATGGATGTGTGAGAACTTGGTTGTGTGCCTCTCTCCTCCCCTAGGTGGGAGTAAGAGGCCTTATCACAACCAAGCCCTCACAGTACCCCCCCCCTAAGGTGCGGACTCCCGATCGCACACAAAATCCCCCCTTTCCTGAAAGACAAAAAAAAAAAAAAAAAAAATGTCCAAAAACTAGGGGGGACATGGCGGGGTACTGAGGTGGTTTCTGGTGGGGGCTCCGGTTCCGGTTCCGGGCGTGGCACAGGCTGTGAGAGTAGCTTCCCTCCTACCTCTCCGTTGCACGCCCGGTCCGGTCCGGACCCCGGCGCGGTGGTTCCCCCCTCAGTACTCCCGCCAGTCACCAAGTCCTGTCTGGACCCTGGTGCGGGAGCCCTCGACCCTGGAGAGGGGCTGACAACCGGCCCCGGACTGGGCACCGGTGGAGCGGACTGCTCCGGCACTGGAGCGACGCAGATGACCGGCCCCGGACTGGGCACCGGTGGAGCGGACTGCTCCATCTCTGGAGCGACGTAGACGACCGGCCCCGGACTGGGCACCGGTGGAGCGGATTGCTCCGGCACTGGAGCGACGCAGACGACCGGCCCCGGACTGGGCACCGGTGGAGCGGACTGCTCCGGCACTGGAGCGACGTGGACGACCGGCCCCGGACTGGGCACCGGTGGAGCGGACTGCTCCGGCACTGGAGCGACGTGGACGACCGGCCCCGGACTGGGCACCGGTGGAGCGGACTGCTCCAGCACTGGAGTGACGCAGACGGCCGGACCCGGATGGGGCTCCGGTGGAGACCTCGGGCTGCTGACCGTCACCGGGGACCTCGGGCTGCTGACCGTCACCGGGGACCTCGGGCTGCTGACCGTCACCGGGGACCTCGGGCTGCTGACCGTCACCGGGGACCTCGGGCTGCTGACCGTCACCGGGGACCTCGGGCTGCTGACCTTCTCCGGAGGTCTCGGGCTGCTGACCTTCTCCGGAGGTCTCGGGCTGCTGACCTTCTCCGGAGGTCTCGGGCTGCTGACCTTCACCAAAGGCCTCGGGCAGCTGACCTTCACCAAAGGCCTCGGGCAGCTGACCTTCTCCGGAGGTCTCTGGCAGCTGACCTTCAACGCAGGCTTCGGGCAGCTGACCTTCACCGGAGGCCTCGGGCAGCTGACCTTCACCGGAGGCCTCGGGCAGCTGACCTTCACCGGAGACCTCGGGCAGCTGGCCTTCACCGGAGACCTCGGGCTGGATGCCGTGCCCACCCTGGGCACCGACGCAGAGGTGGTCTTCAGCCCTGCAGCTGGTCTGGCTGTCGGCCCCAGACTGGGCACCGACACGCTATGGAGCTCCTGCTCCACAGCGGGGCTGAACGTCGTGCCCACCCTGGGCACCGACGCAGAGATGGTCTCCAGCCCTGTGATAGGGCTGGCTGTCGGCCCCAGACTGGGCACCGACACGCTATGGAGCTCCTGCTCCACAGCGGGGCTGAACGTCGTGCCCACCCTGGGCACCGACGCAGAGATGGTTTCCAGCCCTGTGGTTGGGCTGGCTGTCGGCCCCAGACTGGGCACCGACGCGCTATGGAGCTCCTGCTCCACAGCGGGACTGAACGTCGTGCCCACCCTGGGCACCGACGCAGAGAGGGTTTCCAGCCCTGTGGTTGGGCTGGCTGTCGGCCCCAGACTGGGCACCGACATGCTATGGAGCTCCTGCTCCACAGCGGGGCTGAACGTCGTGCCCACCCTGGGCACCGACGCAGAGATGGTTTCCAGCCCTCTGGTTGGGCTGGCTGTCGGCCCCAGACTGGGCACCGACGCGCTATGGAGCTCCTGCTCCACAGCGGGGCTGAACGTCGTGCCCACCCTGGACACCGACGCAGAGATGGTTTCCAGCCCTGTGGTGGCGACCGTCGCGGTAGCCTCCGTGCGAGGGGTAGGCACGGGGCGTACTGGACTGGGGACACGCACCATAGGTCTGGTGCGAGGAGCTGGCACGGGTCGCACCGGGCTGGAGATACGCACCATAGGTTGGGTGCGAGGAGTAGGCACAGACCGTACCGGGCTGGGGGAACGCACCACTGGTCTGGTGCGAGTAGCTGGAACGGGCTGTACCTGGCTGGGGTAACGCACCGTTAGGTCGGTGCGTTGAGCTGGCTCGGGTCGCGCCGGGCTGGGGAAACGCACCATAGGTTGGGTGCGAGGAGCAGGCACAGACCGTACCGGGCTGGGGGAACGCACCACTGGTCTGGTGCGAGTAGCTGGAACGGGCTGTACCTGGCTGGGGAAACGCACCGTTGGGTCGGTGCGTTGAGCTGGCACGGGTCGCGCCGGGCTGGGGAAACGCACCATAGGTTGGGTGCGAGGAGCAGGCACAGACCGTACCGGGCTGGGGGAACGCACCACTGGTCTGGTGCGAGTAGCTGGAACGGGCTGTACCTGGCTGGGGAAACGCACCGTTGGGTCGGTGCGTTGAGCTGGCACGGGTCGCGCCGGGCTGGGCAAACGCACCATAGGGCTGGTGCGCGGAGCAGGCGCGGGCCGTACCGGGCTATTGTTGCGCACCGATGGTTTGGTGCGCTGAGTCGGTCTCCTCCTCCTCCGACTCTGGACCGGCGCTGGAGGCACCGGACTGGGAACTGACGCTGGAGCACGACTGTGCCTGTCGTCCCTACTCCAACGCCAATCCCCATCCTGTGAGGGTTCCTCCGGGAACCCCCACGAGTGAGGGAACAGAAGCACATCGCTGTCGTCTTCCTCCGACTCCTCTCTGTACTCCTGCTCCCACGGCTGTAGGGGCTCCTCCTGGAACCCCCACGAGTGCAGTGGTCGGGGCTCTTCTCCCTCGATCCCCGACCACCCCCATAGCCCCCCCCCAAAATCAGTTTGGGGGTTTTTCTGGGCTCCAAGCTGGTCCTTCGCTTTAGCCCGGTAACGTTTCCCCCGTCTTCGGCGCCTCTGCTCCGGACACCAGCCCTCCTCCACCGCACGATAATGGGAGTGTTCCTCCTCGGTAATTTTCCCCATACCGAGGAGGATGTCTCCCAAAGTTATCCCCCGTTGCGTCCCAGGGTGGTGGATCATTCTGTCACAGTGCGGAGTAATGGGACGGTAGACGGAGCGCTGATGGAGTGTCATTCCTCTTTTATTTAATGAGATGGTCTCACGAAGCATTAAATAAAACAAAAGGAGATGACTAAATATCTAAACATGAAAACTAAACAAACACAGTGACTTACTTGCTGGGCTACATGCAGTGCAGACAAGCAGGAACAATGATCCACACACAGGTGGAATTGTGTGGAGCTTAAATGCTATCCCCAATCAGAGACAACGCTAGACAGCTGTCTCTGATTGGGGATGATAATCTCCCTAATGGATGTGTGAGAACTTGGTTGTGTGCCTCTCTCCTCCCCTAGGTGGGAGTAAGAGGCCTTATCACAACCAAGCCCTCACAACAATATGACTGACATACAGGGACATTATGACAGACATACAGGGACAATATCAATGTTCATCAATGGACCCCCTGCAGTTTGCATACCAGCGCAACATCGGGGTGGATGATGCAATCATCTACCTTCTGCAGAGGGCCTACTCTCACCTGGACAACGCAGGTTGCACTGTGAGGGTCATGTTTTTCGACTTCTCCAGTGCCTTCAATACCATTCAGCCCCTGCTACTGGGTGAGAAGATGAGGAGGATGAAAGTGGAAGCACCCTTAGTCTCCTGGGTCACGGACTACCTGACCGGTAGGCCACAATTTGTGCGACTACAGAGCTGTGTGTCAGAACGGGCAGTTAGCAACACAGGGGCCCCCCAGGGTACGGTCCTGTCCCCCTTCCTGTTCACCCTCTACACCTCAGACTTCAGATATAACTCTGAAACATGCCACCTACAGAAGTTCTCGGATGACTCTGCTATTGTAGGGTGCATCAGGGGTGGGCAGGAGGAGGAGTACAGGAGCACAATCAGTGACTTTGTGTTGTGGTGTGAGCAGAACCACCTTCAGCTCAACATCAGCAAAACTAAGGAGATGGTGGTGGACTTCAGGAGAACCAAGGCACAACTGACTGCAGTCCCTATAAAGGGGATGGATGTGGAAATGGTTGAGTCATACAAGTTCTTGGGGGTCCATATGGACAACAGACTGGAATGGGCTGGTAACACCGGGGCCCTGTACAAAAAGGGCCAGAGCCGACTCTACTTTCTGAGGAGGCTCAGGTCCTTCAACGTGTGCAGTAAACTACTGCATACCTTCTACCAGTCTGTGGTGGCCAGTGCCATCTTTTTTGCAGTGGTGTGCTGGGGAGCAAACATCAAAGCCGGTGATGCTTCTCGGGTAAATAAGCTGATCAGGAAGGCTAGCTCTGTCCTGGGGATGAGCCTTGACACTCTAGAGGAGGTGGCGGAGAGACGGATCCTGGCCAAACTGCTGGCCATCATGGACAACATCACCCACCCTCTGCACGCTATGGTTATGACGCAGAGGAGCTCTTTCAGTCACAGACTGATCCCACCACGGTGTGCCAGAGAGCGCCACAGGAGGTCCTTCCTGCCGGCGGCTATGAGACTATATAATGCCTCACCGGGGTGCCGTGCCGTCGGCAACATAGATCTGGAACTGTTGGGGTGCTAGGACCTAGTTTAACAATTATGCATCCATCCGTGAGTAACTCTGTTCCGTCAGCACTCATCCACTCAGGACCTACTTATTCATACAGGTCTGTATATACATACCCATGTACAGTTGTTATATTATATCACATGCAATATTGTAAGTAATTATTGGACCTAGGCATTCACTCAGGAATGCATATTAGTATCCTGCCAGTTGCACCTTTTCTCATTGCTTTTAGTATATCAAATGTGCAATAAGTGCAGTTGTCTGTAATTAAACCCTGCGCACTAAGGACTGTATTTTAAGGGAATTACTATTATTCCCCAATGATATCATACACACATTTAGCTATTAAAGTATCTCTTCCTGTCATTTACCTGTACAGTTTGTGTAAACATGCAAGTATTCACTTATCTGTAAATATAACTGTATACCTAACTGTACAGCTAATTTAACCATGCAAAATTTTCACTTACCTGTTCATTTACCCAGTCTGTCTATTAAGTAAACTATTATTACCCTCACTCATATCATACGCATTTTTAGCTACTGAAGTATTTCTCTGCCATCGACCTGTATAGTATAGTTAACCATCCAACATCCACCAATGTATAGTGTACATATTCAGCCAACCACTCATACTACGCAATGTCCTTTTATAGCTTTTTTTTTTTTGCACTCCAGATATCCTGTATTTCTATACTTTTTCATACTGCCGCTCTATGTATCATGTACCGTGTATCTGTCTTTTGTGTACTTTTCGTTGTGGCATTTTGCACCTGCCCTGTGTTTTTGTTGTAGCTGCTTGATAATGAAATTTCCCCCCCGGGGGATCAATAAAGTACCTATCTATCTATCTATCTATCTATGACTGACATACAGGGACAATATGACTGACATACAGGGACAATATGACTGACATACAGGGACAATATGACTGACATACAGGGACAATATGACTGACATACAGGGACAATATGACTGACATACAGGGACAATATGACTGACATACAGGGACAATACGACTGACATACAGGGACAATATGACTGACATACAGGGACAATATGACTGACATACAGGGACAATATGACTGACATACAGGGACAATATGACTGACATACAGGGACAATATGACTGACATACAGGGACATTTTTTAGAAACAAATCAATTTATGAAGCCCTTTTTACCCCAATCCATCTGATGAACATTACTTTACATTACCCCAATCCATCTGATGAACATTACTTTACATTACCCCAATCCATCTGATGAACATTACTTTACATTACCCCAATCCATCTGATGAACATTACTTTACATTACCCCAATCCATCTGATGAACATTACTTTACATTACCCCAATCCATCTGATGAACATTACTTTACATTACCCCAATCCATCTGATGAACATTACTTTACATTACCCCAATCCATCTGATGAACATTACTTTACATTACCCCAATCCATTTAGAACATTACTTTACATTACCCCAATCCATCTGATGAACATTACTTTACATTACCCCAATCCATTTAGAACATTACTTTACATTACCCCAATCCATCTGATGAACATTACTTTACATTACCCCAATCCATCCATTTAGAACATTACTTTACATTACCCCAATCCATCCATTTAGAACATATACTTTACATTACCACAATCCATCCATTTAGAACATTACTTTACATTACCCCAATCCATCCATTTAGAACATATACTTTACATTACCACAATCCATCCATTTAGAACATTACTTTACATTACCCCAATCTGTCCATTTAGAACATTACTTTACATTACCCCAATCCATCCATCTGATTAACATTACTTTACATTACCCCAATCCATCCATTTATGAACATTACTTTACATTACCCCAATCCATCCATTTAGAACATTACTTTACATTACCCCAATCCATCTGATGACATGAAGGGGAAATCTTTAGTAGTCTGCCCCAGCGGTTTGACAGTTTGAAGCCTAGTGGTGTGGTTTCAATAATATACCCCAACCACACACACACGCACACATGTACGCACGCATGCACAAACACACTCACACTAACACATAGCTATTTTATGTAGCCTAGTAAGAAATGGGCACTGTCCCAAGACCTTTGTACCACAATTCTGTGTTTCTACTCTGCCCTCCTGAGATGTTACACTAATGAGTACTAATGAGAGGTCAGCTGAGGTCTTTCATGCCAGTCTGAACAGTAGATAACGTCATAGAAAACTATCAGACACCAAGTCAAGTCCAAAACAGCAGAAGGTGACAGTCTGTATTTAAAGTATAGCGAGCCTGCCTGCATTCACTGAATGGGTTTCCGCATGCTACTCGGACAAATGTTGTGGTTCAAAACTTCTGAAGGAGTTAAGACAAGGCCTCCAACTGACACACTGGCACACAAAATTATTCAAAGTATGAGGGAACATTCTCAGTTCTCAGTCGTCAAAGCTCTTAGAGCAAGGTGAAGACTTCCAGAACTTTCCACAGAGCAATACTGCAGGTAAGCTGACGATGGGCCTCCTGACCACTGGGTGGTGTTAAACTGGTTTACATGGTCCTATTGCACACCCTGCATGAGATTATTAAGAAGGAGAAAAGGTTTGGCTCATGTTGTTATCTTGTCATTTATCAGTATCAGACTGAATGTGTGATCTGTAGGGTATCCTTGTACATTATTTGAAGAGTCCCGTATAGATGATCTACAGATGGTTAAACACTCTTAGATAAAAAGGTGCTATCTAGAACCTGAAAGGGTTATTTGGCTTTCCCCATAGGAGAACCCTTTGAATTGAACCATTTTGGTTACAGGTAGAACCCTTTTGGGTTGCATGTAGAACCTTTTCCACAGAGGGCTCTACATGGATCCATAAAGAGTTATACCTTTTGGAACCCTTTTTTCTAAGAGTGTACCATCAACAAAGTACAGTGCATTTGGAAAGTCTTCAGACCCCTTGACTTTTTCCATATTTTGTTACGTTACAGCCTTATTCTAAAATTGATTAAATTGTTTTTTTTCCCTCATCAATCTACACACAATACCCCATAACAACAAAACAAAAACAGTTTTTTAGAGATTTTTGCAAAAAAAACTGAAATATCACATTTACATAAGTATTCAGACCCTTTACTTAATACTTTGTTGAAGCACCTTTGGTGACAGGTTTCCTCCAGATGTGACTCTTGGCATTCAGTCCAAAGAGTTACATCTTGGTTTCATCAAACCAGAGAATCTTTTGGCAAACTCCAAGCGGGCTGTCATGTGTCTTTTACTGAGGAGTGGCTTCTGTCTGGCCACTTTACCAGACCTGATTGGTGGAGTTCTGCAGAGATGGTTGTCCTTCTGGAAGTTTCTCCCATCTCCACAGAGGAACTCTAGAGCTCTGTCAGAGTGACCATCGGGTTCTTGGTCACCTCCCTGACCAAGGCCCTTTTCCCTGGATTGCTCAGTTTGGCCAGGCGACCAGCTCCAGGAAGAATCTTGGTGGTTCCAAACTTCTTCCATTTAATAATGATGGAGGCCACTGTGTTCTTGGAGACCTTCAATGTTTCAGAATGTTTTTGGTACCCTTCCCCAGATCTGTGCCTCGACACAATCCTGTCTCTGACATTTTTGGACAATTCCTTCGACCTCATGGCTTGGTTTTGGCTCTGACATGAACTGTCAACTGTGGGACATTATATAGACAGATGTTTGCCTTTCCAAATCATGACCAATCCATTGAATTTACCTCAATTTCGAGTCTCATTGCAAAGGGTCTGAATACTTATAAATAAGGTTTTTATTATTTTTTTAAATTATAAACTAGAAACCCTTTTTCGCTTTGCTATTATGTGGTATTGTGTTTAGATTGATGATGATTTTTTTTTATTTAATCCATTTTAGAATAACGTAACAAAATGTGGAAAGAAATCTAGGGGTCTGAATATTTTCCAAAGGCACTGTATATGTTGATAAGCAACTGCTTGCTAAGGTTAAGGTTAGGTTTAGAATATGAGTTAGGGTAAGGGTTAAGGTTAGGGTTAAGGTTAGGTTTAGAATATGGGTTAGGGTAAGGGTTAAGGTTAGGGTTAAGGTTAGGTTTAGAATATGGGTTAAGGTTAGGGTTAAGGTTAGGTTTAGAATATGGGTTAGGTTAAGGGTTAAGGTTAGGGTTAAGGTTAGGATTATAATTTTTTTTACAGTTATTGTACATCTACTGAAAATCTACAAACCATCTACAAACCATCTACTTGGGACTAACCAAATTAAGTGTTACCCTTGCTATTTGTACTATGGTCTTCCAAGCTGCCATGTCATCCTCTGATTCATCTGGAGGTGAAATAGACGCAAACCTGTTTAGGCGAGGTGCTGGCTAGCGGAGCTATACCCTGATGAAGACAGCTTGTCTGTCCAAACGCTGGTTATTAGGTTATTAAATTATTGCATCTGAGCTCCTAGAGTTCGGCTCTTCTTTTCTTTTTCAAATCCTCTGATTTACATCATGCCTGTGTAGTTTGCAGTGGGATCCTGTCCTGCATATTGACTTTACACAGTTGGCACGGACTGTGCGGTAGGATTTGGAGCGCTGCAGTTTTACACTGAAGCCCATTGGTTCCAGGGTGGAGGTATGAGAGGCCCTGGTGTCCCAGTCCATCCCTGGTGTCAGGATTTCAGGAACTCCCTCCCCCAGGCACACTGAGCCAGTGTCACAGAGTTTTACACTCGGCAGAGGGGGCGTAAAACGCTTCACCACTAACGGCAGGCACTCTACTCTCTTTCTTCTTCTTCTTCTTCTTCTTCTTCTTCTTCTTCTTCTTCTTCTTCTTCTTCTTCTTCTTCTTCTTCTTCTTCTTCTTCTTCTTCTTCTTCTTCTTCTTCCTCTCTCTCTCTCTTTCACTCTCGACTGCTTCCTCCCAGTGATTTACCTGGCAGCAGACATGTGACCAGTGGCCTTAACCATAGCCCGACCTTTGGCAGAGCTTAACCCCTTCCCCACCTCTCCCAGGAGGTCACAACATCATAATGAGCCACAGACCAACCGCCCATAAACATGACTCCTGTTGCACAGGATGTTAAAATAAGTATGTGTCGCATAAAAACTATTCCCCTGTAAAAGTCTGAAGAATGGCTTGGGTATGGCCAGAGGAGAGAGTGTAGAGATGATAGCTGAGTCGAAGTTGTCCCTATCCACATTTGTTCAGATTTAATAAATATTTGACGTTCTCACAAACAGGAAATCGAAGTTCCCTGTTATAACAGCGGGGAAAGCTCATATTTTCTGCAGCGAGGTGACAGCTGCCTGAGCTCAATGGGAAAGTTATTACCATCAATCAATGAGAGAGTAAACAAACAATGCACCATCGCTTTCCTAAAGAAATGAGAAAACTCTAAGGCCACAGAATCAATATTGAGGTCTCCAGCAGGTTGGTGTGCAGTAAGAAAAGCTTACTATAGATCTTAGGTATAATGTGAACACACTATTCCATTGCATAATTAAAATACCATGTTCGAAAGGATTCCAAAACACAATGAAATATATAAAGGCTGTCTTTCTATCTACTCTAAAAGAAGCCGTATCTGTCCTCACCAGGAAATGGAGCTGTACTATTAGATAATGATCATTTCCACCTAATACCCATTACTGTCTTCTTTTGAATACTGAGACTGTGGTTGGAACGTTGACTCGCCATGTCTGTCTTTTGAATATTGAGACTGAGTGGTTGGAACGTTGACTCGCCATGTCTGTCTTTTGAATATTGAGACTGAGTGGTTGGAACGTTGACTCGCCATGTCTGTCTTTTGAATATTGAGACTGTGGTTGGAACGTTGACTCGCCATGTCTGTCTTTTGAATATTGAGACTGAGTGGTTGGAACGTTGACTCGCCATGTCTGTCTTTTGAATATTGAGACTGTGGTTGGAACGTTGACTCGCCATGTCTGTCTTTTGAATATTGAGACTGAGTGGTTGGAACGTTGACTCCCCATGTCTGTCTTTTGAATATTGAGACTGAATGGTTGGAACGTTGACTCGCCATGTCTGTCTTTTGAATATTGAGACTGAATGGTTGGAATGTTGACTTGCCGTGTCTGTCTGGTCTGTGGGAGCTTACAGTAGTGGTTCTGAGACAGGCTGCCAATATGGATCTCTCTCAAAAGCCTGAAAGCCTCTTTTGGCCCTCGAGACGCAACAGAACCTCCTAAGTGGGATTGGTCATTTTTGTTCAGAGTGTATAGCCGTGGTGATGTGCCTCTGCTCTATATAATAAAACACTGGAAACACTGTAACACTCGGTCGGTCTGTCTGTCTGTCTGTCTGTCTGTCTGTCTGTCTGTCTGTCTGTCTGTCTGTCTGTCTGTCTGTCTGTCTGTCTGTCTGTCTGTCTGTCTGTCTGTCTGTCTGTCTGTCTGTCTGTCTGTCTGTCTGTCTGTCTGTCTGTCTATCTATCTATGCTTAACGCCTCTACATCTCTCCCAGTAGTTAACTTCCACCTAGCATACTGTTCTAGCAGCTGATCTTACATCCAGCACCAAACAACAAATATGCTGTACACACAAACACACCAGAAAACACAAACGCGAATGCACACACACACACAGTCACATAAATACACACACACGCTTGCATGCCTGCACACATAATACACACACACATACTCACAAGAAGGCAGGCAGGCAGGCACTCACCCGCTCATACACACAGACTGATCGTAATCCAGGGATACAAAAAATATATATATATAATAACATTTGTGAGTTTGAAAAGTAGTTATCTGTATGAATTCAATTACTTTCTGATTGGACCCCTTTTTATTCCAACGAAACCTGAGTGCAAAAACATTCAGAAGATAAGAGGAAGTTTACATCCATGTCTTCATCACTGAAAAAGATAAATATTTTGAAAGCTCACAAACTATTTTATATTTTCCTGAAAAAAAGTTTTTTTTTTAAATTATGTATTTTTTGTCTTTTAACGTCAATGATCTAAAAACGTGTGATTTTTTTCATGTTCACAATATGTTGTAGCTTAGACCCTATTTGACATCATCTGAGGTGCTTGTATTATGCCCTGCACAGCATGCTGTTGAATACAGGGTCGGTGTCATGTTTTGGCTGATACATTTTTACTTTCAAATGGTATCACAAAATGATTGGAGGTCCACACATCTGACAATGTTGACTTGTTTTACATTAAACTGTCAACCCTCCATAGGAAATCTATTGAAATAATAGAAATATAGATAATAGATTAGACATTCCTATTCATGTTGACATTCGACGGTTGGTGGACTATCTTTCCGGTAGTAATTTGAAGTTACAATTTCCATTCAATTTCCATTTTAATTGAGTACCAGCTAAATTGCAGTGGTCTGAAGGGATAAGGTCCAGTCTATGAATTGTCTTTCTATGATTGAAATGACATCCACCCTATATTCAAGAACATGTTGTATCTCATCATCCTCATTAAGAAATAGTTTTCTAAATATATCAGGAGTCAGTGCTGCTGTCCTTTCATCGCTGATGGGCTTTCGTTTTAGCCTTCAGAAGGCAAGTCTGCAGGGAGGAGAGAAGGGACTCAGAATGCATTTGTTTCATCTTCAAAGACTCTCCCAAAATAAACAGAAACACTAAATCACTTGCAGCTTTTTTATTTTATTTCTTCGTTTTTGGGATAAAGCCGCAGAAGCCTAGCGGTTAGAGCGTAGGGCCATTAACCGAAAGGTCACTGGTTTGAATACCCAAGCAGACAAGGTGAAAAACTTGTCAATGTGTCCTTGAGCAAGGCACTTAACCCTAATTTGCTCCAGGGACTGACCCTGTAGCCATCATTGTAAATAAGAATTTGTTCTTAACTGACTTGCCTAGTTAAATAAAGGTTAAATAAAAAAATAACAGAACTTTATACAGTGCTGGGGGGTGATGGTCTATGGACATACAGGGGGTGGCATTCTCAGAGTTCAGGGTTCAGTAGAAACTGTCTGACTGACCACGCTCACCGCAAGTTAATCCTTATTATCCCTGTCGTACCCCCAGGTAAACCAACACCTGAGGCCAGATATTCCGGCACTAAAGCCCACTGTGGTCCAGCTAATATCCTACTACAGTGGTCTTTCTTTTCAGTAAGCTAATGCCCCAGGGCTGTGTTTCTCTGAACTCAACAACTCCACACCTCATCCACCACCACTAAAGTACACTGCACTTCTGCCTGTCGAGATGAATGTCCTCCATCCCCTGTTAATTTGCCCACTTCCTGCTCTTCACATATCCTCGCATCCCATTGGGTATACTAAGGGATTTTGACTGCGAACCACTGTCACGATTGGTTGTTGTCTTTAGCGGCTGTGACTCCAGAGCTCAGCGGTCTTTAGTGGATGCGGTGCTGTGTTAGTGAAGGGCTGCCAAGCACATTTATCTCACACAGAGCCAAGACAGTAGAGGCCCTGTCTACGGGCAGCAGTAATCTATTGTAGTGTACATGCTGTCAGATGTGCTTAACATACCCTGCACTAACAGTATGTAATGTAAGGATAACTAGATTAGCATAATGGACTGATTTGAAGTGGTTTTATAACATTGCCTTCACTTAGATTGATTCACTTCAAATGCAGGCAAAGGACCCAAGGTTACTGGTTTTATGCATCACTGTCTGTACTCAAAGTTTGACGTTTTCTAAACCCACATAAAAAATATATCCATCCCCACTTGTTTTGGAACTTCTGTGATGTCAGCCTGTACTCTCTTGTTGCAGATATTACTTATTTAGATGATAATAGGATGTCACAGGTAGAAAATAATCACTACATAACAGTCCCATGTGATTGAAGTCAAAATATATTCTCTTCAGTTGAAAAAAATAAATACAAAAAGTCCATCTGTCTCCTGCAGACACACAGAGAAATGTGCTGGATATAAATACATCAAGTAGATAGATGGATTTAATTATGGCTCCTTTGACACAATATGGATTTTGTATATTTTACCAGCTCTCAGGGGCTCTGGCTTGGGAGACGCATCTTGAATGCAACACTGCCACCTGTTGCTTAAATTGGGGACTATCTTTTGCAATTCTTGCGTCACACTTCAAACATAACGTTCTGATGTTCAAGATTGAGTTGCGCTTGAACAGGAAATTTGGTGTCACGTTCTACAAATATATCCTGAGAAAAGAATAGAATATGGTAAAGTAGTTGCAGTAAGGACATGCTGGTCATGTCTATCAGCATGTATCCCCCTCTGTCGTGTTTATAGCAGGTGAGTTCATGCGACACAGATTGTTATGTACGGTTGCCAGTTTTTGTTGTGCTTGTTTAGATCGTGTGAGTCGATATGATAACACATGGGTGGATTTACCGGCCTGGTTGTGGAATATGGGACACAAAAAGCAGAAGAGTGTGTTGGAGAGTCATTTTATTGATAGGGACTGGCACAGACAGACCATACTGGTATAATAGAAAGACAGAAAGGGAACAGGTCTCAGAAGATTAGGTAGCAGTCAAACAACCCCTAAACCACCTGGACATTCTTATAGTAGATTCTGGGAAGAGGTGAGGAATTGTTATGACAGTGTTTATTTTAGGACATGGTTGAGTTAAGAAGGCATTATTCAATGCATTATTATATTTTGTTTTTTTAAGTACAAAGAAGTCTTATGAAAATAGTAGACTCTCCCCACTCCCCTCCCCTCTCTCTCTTCTCTCCACTCAGAACTAAAGTGCACTGCACTAACCTCATTTTCCTGTGTTCCCCAGTGAGAACTAAACTCCACACTGGAATGTCTTTCCCTGGGCGAGAAGAGAGCAGACAGACTCTTTCATGTAGTAAATGGTATCCAGCGAGACACGCCCTCTTCCGACCACGCAGGGGGCCCAGATATCTCGTTGCAACACTCAGACCTCTTGACTACATGCAGTCGTAAAGAGCTGTAGTTTCTCGCCAGAAGCATAACATTACTGTAGCAGAGAGAGCCACTGGGCCGAAATGGCTTGATCTTAGCTTCCATTTTGTCTCCGACGGATCACAAAAAAAGCAGACAAGAACAAAACAAACAACGTAACTTTAAGTCAAAGTCTTCAGACGTCTGACGGTGTGAGTAGGTGTGAGTCTCGACTAGACACGTCATAAGACAGAGCCTAGCCTTTAGCATCCTCTTTTCTGGCTGGTCTGGGTTCGGCTGGTCCTAGTCTGGGTCTGGGTTAGGCTGGTCTGGGTTAGGCTGGTCCTAGTCTGGGTCTGGGTTAGGCTGGTCTGGGTTAGGCTGGTCTGGTCTGGGTTAGGCTGGTCTGGTCTGGGTTAGGCTGGTTTGGTCTGGGATAGACTGGTTTGAGTCTAGGTTAGGCTGGTCTGGGCAAGGCTGGTATGGGGTAGGCTGGTCTGGTCTGGGTTAGGCTGGTCGGGTCTGGGTTAGACTGGTCTGGTCTGGGTTAGGCTGGTCTGGATTAGGCTGGTCTGGGCTAGGCAGGTCTGGTCATTGAGTGGGGCTCCAGTAAGAAGAGGGGAGACAGGGATCAGCTTAACTATCCAGATCCCATTAACCTGTGAAACTCCAGGGATTAGTACAGGGGTAATTAATAGGAGGGCAGAAGATGACAGTACTGCATGTCTGTATCTGAGTGTTACTATTACCTCTCCTTGCCTTCCTCACAGAGGCCTTTAGCCGGACAGTACTGGACAGTTGATAGAACTTCCGTGAGACACAATTGCCATGTCTATAGAGGACTGGACCAGGCCCAGAGGGACGTCACCGTGAAACATGTTAAGGTACACAAGCATATAGTGTCAGAAGAATGCCTTTTGCTTCGCTTTGATATTTTAAGTTTTAAAAAATCCTGTTATATTAAATAAAGTGCCATTTAATTTAGACCATATGGAGAATTTTAATAAATCCTATTTTTTATATGAATAGAGACTTTTTGAAATGTCCCTCTATGCATCCTCTGTGACTTCATCCTCTGTGACTTCATCCTCTGTGACTTCATCCTCTGTGACTTCGGGGAAGATGTGAAGTTCTCACCATCATTATAAAGCTCTAGTTGCTGCTTTGACAAAGGTAAACAACAACAACCTGTACCTCATTTTAAGGTCAACCCTGTTATGTGAACTGAACTCTTGTTTTAATACGGTGAAACTATTCCTTTTTAAATATTTTATTAAAAAGAAGACATTTAATAGTCAAATCATAATGTAAAAGCAGGTGAGCTGGATCTACTCTTCTTGGCCATTTTCTGGTGTTTCATGGTGGAAAACTGAACGGGTCGACCATAACGACCCAGTTACCCAGAGATAGACAGGCTAGAAATGTTTTAACTATTTAAATGTTTTATTGAAGCTTTATATTCAGCAGAAACTTTTTTTTGTTAAAGCTAGAATCATCTGTTTTGTTAAAAAGCTGAGGGATGGGTCTGGAGAAATGTAACCACTCTCAAATTCATAGACAGAGCTCTGGATGCCAGGACTGACCATCCATGACATCAACATGATAGTTTTAACCATGTTTTGACTGACCATCAATGGTATCAACATTATAGTTTGAACCATGTTATGACCATCCATGACATCAACATTATAGTTTGAACCATGTTATGACCATCCATGACATCAACATTATAGTTTGAACCATGTTATGAGAATATATAGTGTTTATTTACATTTACATTGTTTTCAAACGTATTTTGGGTTCTGATGGGGTACGACAGTTGATCTAAGCCATCTTATAGTTTGAGTTCTGATGGGGTACGACAGTTGATCTAAGCCATCTTATAGTTTGAGTTCTGATGGGGTTCAACAGTTGAACTAAGCCATCTTATAGTTTGAGTTCTGATGGGGTTCAACAGTTGAACTAAGCCATCTTATATTTCGAGGCCACAGACATAACATGCCACATACATAAATATCAGAGGAGGCTGCTGAGGGGAGGACAGCTCATAATAATAGCTGGAACGGAACTAATGTATCTACTCTTTTTAGAAACCATGTGTTTGATGTATTTGATACCATTCCACTGATTCCACTCCAGTTATTACCACGAGCCCGGCCTCCCTAATTAAGGTGCCACCAACCTCCTGTGATAGATATACAAGCAAGCATTGAAGGGATCACAGACATTCACAAATGGCCTCAAAAACACTGAGTTATCACAGAGATATTACCACAGAGCAACACATCTGACCAATTTACTGCCATGTCATTAGAGCGCCCTCTAGTGAAATTGTTGGAGAGGCAACCTAGTTAGAATAATATGATACTGTACAATGATACGGTATGACCGTTCTCTCAATGTATTATTATTATTATTATTATTATCTATTGTTAAAACCTCAAGAATAAAGGAGAAACTTTCTGCCACCTACAGTTCTGTATGCATTTCTGCTTCTGACTGGATAATGCTCTCTCTCTCTCTCTCCCCTCCCCCTCAACGGATTCCACTCTTAATTACACAATGGGATAATTAACTCAATTAATCCAGGTGACCATCTGCTCCTCAGCCCTCTGACCAGACAGACAGACATATTCTTATACTGGCAGGAGATTCTACTATGAGACTCATGTCCGGTTGAAAGCAAGACTAAGACTTTGTCTAGAAGTCGCCAATTCTGTTAATTATGAAGTAATCCATTTGATGTGGTTTCAATTTGTTTACTCATGGCAATGTTGATTTAGAGGAATCCAATAAAAACGAAACATGTGCAGACAGAAAGTGTTTCTCTGGTACATGTACACACTATACCACCCTCTCGTCTCAGCTGTCATGTCACAGTCGCAAGAGGCAAGGATCAAGGCACCAAGTTGTTGGCGTGCTCATTTTGAATAAACAGAGCAGTGACTTGACTTCTCTCTCTCTCTTTCCATCTCTCCTTCTCTCTCTTCTTTCTCTCACTCCCATCGCTCTCTCTCTCTCTCTCTCTCTCTCTCTCTCTCTCTCTCTCGCTCTCTCGCTCTTTCTCTACTCCTCTACTTCCGAGCCGCATGCTGCTCTGAGTGTTAAAATGTTGCGTGTTTAAATAGGTGCAGTTTAGGGAGGTTTTGCACACGTTGTCACAGACAACAAAGGCAAACCTCCACCTTTTTCTACAGCCCTGTCGAGTTAGAATCATTCCTCTAATCGACTCCAAAAACAAGGGCATTTGATTTGAATAAATGGTTTGCCGTTAAATAAACGTATTGTTTAGATAAATACATTCTCATGAATTTATTTGACCAGAACAGTTTTTCTCAAACGCATACAAGCATTTTTTGGGATCTGTGTTGAAACGTATTTATAGCCAAACAGCAATGATCAAATGCTCAAATACAATAGAGAACTTCGGATCATATTCTAGCCTTTGTACCCGAGTTGCATATCATTAGACCCCTTTTGGTAAACTTGAAATACAAATGTCGTCGGTAATGAACAAAAAATTCACTGTTGAGTGTTTTGATCGCAGAATATTAACACATTGATTTCGTCATAAGAGAAATGTGTACAATTGTGTTCGCTCTTTTCATACATCATTATTAATTAATAGAAATAGTATAAATCACCCCATTACTGCTAAATGATGTACAATTTATATATATAAAAAATATATATAAACAAATATTGTATTACAACATTGCGGACGTGCAGAAATGCAGAGAATGGGTTAGTTCTAAATTGAGTTTTGTTTTGGTGTCGATTGAGGACTATACATTCATATCAGATTAAGGCCTATACATTCCTATCAGATGAAGGCCTATACATTCATATCAGATTAAGGCCTATACATTCATATCAGATTGAGGCCTATACATTCATATCAGATTAAGGCCTATACATTCCTATCAGATGAAGGCCTATACATTCATATCAGATTAAGGCCTATACATTCATATCAGATTGAGGCCTATACATTCATATCAGATTGAGGCCTATACATTCATATCAGATTGAGGCCTATACATTCATATCAGATGAAGGCCTATACATTCATATCAGATTAAGGCCTATACATTCATATCAGATTGAGGCCTATACATTCATATCAGATTAAGGCCTATACATTCCTATCAGATGAAGGCCTATACATTCATATCAGATTAAGGCCTATACATTCATATCAGATTGAGGCCTATACATTCATATCAGATTGAGGCCTATACATTCATATCAGATTGAGGCCTATACATTCATATCAGATTAAGGCCTATACATTCATATCAGATTAAGGCCTATACATTCATATCAGATTGAGGCCTATACATTCATATCAGATTGAGGCCTATACATTCATATCAGATTGAGGCCTATACATTCATATCAGATTAAGGCCTATACATTCATATCAGATTAAGGCCTATACATTCATATCAGATTGAGGCCTATACATTCATATCAGATTGAGGCCTATACATTCATATCAGATTGAGGCCTATACATTCATATCAGATTGAGGCCTATACATTCATATCAGATTGAGGACTATACATTCATATCAGATTGAGGACTATACATTCATATTAGATTAAGGCCTATACATTCATATCAGATTGAGGACTATACATTCATATCAGATTGAGGACTATACATTCATATTAGATTAAGGCCTATACATTCATATCAGATTGAGGCCTATACATTCATATCAGATTAAGGCCTATACATTCATATCAGATTAAGGCCTATACATTCATATCAGATTGAGGCCTATACATTCATATCAGATTAAGGCCTATACATTCATATCAGATTAAGGCCTATACATTCATATCAGATGTGTTCCTCCATTGTTTTCACTTTTCCTTATTTCTATTGGGGATTATGCTTGCTGATTGAAAGTCTAAACATCTATGAGCCAACCAGCCTATGTATTGAATAGAAGGAATTTTGGATTGCATGATACAGATCAATGAATCCTGCAAACAAAGTGCTCATATTTCTTCTTTTTTTTAATCAATAATAATATTTGACTTGATGTGAATGATTTTTTTAGGGTGTAAAATATGCATAAAAGGAGAGTAATAGACCATAATTCTGAACTTGATAGTTATATTTCCAAATTTGATCATCATGGTTTAGTGACTGCAAATAAAATGTACTGATCTACTGGGATTTTTAAATGACAGACTAACTTTATGTCCTTTCCAACTCCTTAATCTTTTTGTAGGCAGTTGTGTTCCTTTGTTGAATGTATTTGCAATTTTGACAGCATCATATATATTATTGATGAATGCATTTATGTTTTGAGAAGGCAACTACATTTTGAAAAGGCATTTGCTGTTTTGCAAAAGGCCACAGAGTTCTGTGTATACACTGTTTTGAGATTGTTCCAAAAACTTTCCAAAAACTACTACTGTGTCTTGTGTATTCTACACTGTTTCGAAAATCAACAACATTGTTCGAAATGCCTGTACGCAGAAGGACTGTGAAGTGCACACTAAGAAAAGACAAAAACAAAGATAAAATGTCCTGTTGTGTTGAGTGTACAAGTGGAAGCTAAATAATAGCTGTTAGAAACAGTTAATCTGGGATTTCAAAGGCAACTGGCCAAGAACTCTCACCACCTTAATGTCAATTCCCTCTGACACAAGTCCACTAATGAAGGGTGAGTGGGTTTTGCTGCAAAAATAGCACGTTGTCGTTCACATTACTATTATTTGAGCTAACACAGAGAGCATGCTTAGGGACAATCCTGTACATGTCGCATTGCCCTATGTGTTTGAGCGTAGCCTTTTCAAGGTTGTCGAGATCA
The DNA here is from genome assembly GCA_023634145.1 of Thymallus thymallus. Classification (NCBI taxonomy): domain Eukaryota; kingdom Metazoa; phylum Chordata; class Actinopteri; order Salmoniformes; family Salmonidae; genus Thymallus; species Thymallus thymallus. Next base: position 31,978,454 of record CM042385.1, on the reverse strand, counting down.
TTATTTTGGTGAAACTGATGCTGCTCCTTCCAACTCAATAAAAACATTGTCCTTTTTTTGGCACAGTCCTGTATTTTATTTTTATTAATACAAATCAATACAGGGTGTATTGATCAATGGTGTCATTTTCAGATAAGGATTACTTATTATTATTCATTGAAAAATACAAAAATACAATATGGGGAATTATTATGTTTTTTTTTCGCCCAGTAGAGGGCATCACTAGCCTCTTAGTGAATCATTAATGACCAACCATAGCCTGAGTTGACACCGTTTGGTAAGGATAAGCTCTAACTATCCCGGGTAACCACATACTAAACCATACGTTGGGCCTACAAGTTGGTATCTTATTTCAACACAGTCAGGTTCTTGTAAAGGACCATCAACCAACAACACCCATACCCAGAACTGATGCATGTATTACTTTACCTCTCTATCTCTGTTACAGAGAGAAAGTTATGGTATTACTCTAACCACAAGGATTTTCAGGGCAAAGATACTGTAATAAGAAAAATAGCTAAGACTTGAGTAACTCTAACTTGACTCGTTGCTTGTTTGTCGTCACTGGTGGGCCTCAAGAGAGGAACTGTTGCATATTAAAGTTGTTCTACACCCAAATGAACCAATTTGGGGATTTTACGCTGCCACCGCCCCAAGCTTTCGAAGTAAATAAGTCCATCTTTTTGAGACAGTAATGAGCAAGAGAGGGGGGTATAAAACTCTAAAGAGAGAGAGAGAGAGAGAGAGACCCTTTCTTCCTCGATGGTGAGTGTATGGCCAGTGATACTGAGAGAGAGAGAGAGAGAGAGAGAGATCACGTTCCAGCCTAGTCTCTGGTCTGGTGCTGGGCTATGATCACGTTCCAGCCTAGTCTCTGGTCTGGTGCTGGGCTATGATCACGTTCCAGCCTAGTCTCTGGTCTGGTGCTGGGCTATGATCACGTTCCAGCCTAGTCTCTGGTCTGGTGCTGGGCTATGATCACGTTCCAGCCTAGTCTCTGGTCTGGTGCTGGGCTATGATCACGTTCCAGCCTAGCTTCGGTGCAGATCCTCGTTTTTTTTCATTGTTTGGGGAAAAATGCCTCTTCAAACAGTTCAACTAGCTCTTCTCTGAAGCCCAAAATGTATCCAATCAAACTTCACTCTCTCTCTGCTTACATCAAATGGTGAGCTCTCTGAGAGTCACTCTGCCTCTCTTTGACCACACCGTGACATGACCAAAGACGTGCTTATTATTTCATAGACTGTGATGTTGATGTTGTTAACCCAGGAGTGGCCGTGCAGGTTATATGATGATTTAGGGAAACTAGACCCGGGAGGTAGTGGTGTGGTGTTGTGTGGTGCGGTGTGTGGTGTGTGTACGTGAGTGCATGTGTGTGTACGTGTGCATGCGCGCGTGCAGCATTCGAAATGAGGACGTCATAAATATAGGTTATGGATATGAAACAGCTGTTGAAATTTTCACCATGCTGCACAAGTTCCTGCATGCTTTGCAACTTAAGCGTTTCCACTAAAAAGCAATTTGAGTTCTATTTTCATTTCGTGAACCTTTTAATCTAGTTCCTCCTGGTGAGATAGATAGATAGATAGATAGATAGATAGATAGATAGATAGATAGATAGATAGATAGATAGATAGATAGATAGATAGATAGATAGATAGATAGATAGATAGATAGATAGATAGATAGATAGATAGATAGATAGATAGATAGATAGATAGATAGATAGATAGATAGATAGATAGATAGATAGATAGATAGATAGGCTGAGCTAAACAACATGATATGGATTCCAGTGCAAGCAAACATCTCTCAGATTAAGACATGATTACTTGTCTTTCTGGTATTTCAAGCTGAGAATTAACTATGATTCACTTTCCCCCCCCCCACACATTTAACTCAAGGAAAACAAATCTCATGCATTTAGGAAAGCCAATGTGATACTCAACCAAGGAACTGAGCGAGCAACAAAAGAAACAGTGCCTTGAGGGTTAACATGCACGTACATACGGCAATAGGAAACAAACACACTTCCTGCATGCTTTAAATTTTGTGCAAATCTCAGTATGCATCTGTTTCTATCGCCAACTGATCAAGTACTTCATCTGGACAACAGTCACATACAGTATCTCTACACATCAATAATCCTCAAACGGTTATACTGTATATTGATTGATTGATCATCCCTTCTTGTGTACAGTACACACTGATATGATATCCGTATAGGAATGGCTCCCTGCTGGCTAGGGGTCCAGGCTATGAGAGATCAAATAGCAACACATGTTGAGGCCTCCAATCTAGTTTACAGCCAACGTGAAAACATAAAGTTGGGCTGTATGATTTGCAGGGTTGATGTCTGCAGGGGCAGAGTGTATATTAGATTACACACATGGATTGAACAGGACTGGAACTGACACCCTGTGTAAGTACCATCCACAGAGCTATAACACTGCTTAACATTGATTTATAACACGCACGCAAAGAAAAAGGGACTTTGGGGAAATTGGTCATTTATTTTTCTGCTTCAGCTTAAAGATACTTTCCATTGAAATAAAGGCAAAGTTTTCTGCTACTGTTCATGCATAAAGACGTTGACATTCTTCCTCAGATATTCTGCAACTGAGAGATTCTTCTGAGGCGATATGGAAAAAAAATGTAGCTGTGGGGATTATTTTAGTGACATTGGGCAATAAAAGAAAACACTGTTCTGATTCTGAGAGAGAGAGAGAGAGAGAGAGAGAGAGAGAGAGAGAGAGAGAGAGAGAGAGAGAGAGAGAGAGAGAGAGAGAGAGAGAGAGAGAGAGAGAGAGAGAGAGAGAGAGAGAGAGAGAGAGAGAGAGAGAGAGAGAGAGAGAGAGAGAGAGAGAGAGGGAGAGGGAGAGGGAGAGGGAGAGAGAGATGGCGAGTGGGATGCATTGAAATAATCTTGATGCTTTCTGTTCTCCTAGAGAATGCCTGTGCCAGTGTTGTGTTGTTGGAGCATAGTTTGAGGTCATTTTCCCTGTCTCTTCTGACTGAACTGCACTGAACTTTTGCACTGCCGGTATGATAAGCTTTCTCTAATTGGTCGTCTGAGTTGATAGACCCAACTTTTACCATCACCGCTCGCAACCTGTTTATTGTGTTTGACAGACTTTTTTAATTTGTAAAAATCCTTTGCTCCTCTCGCTGCTATTTACAACATAATGGGCTGTTTATGCCAATGCATTAGGCTGGAATCAGAGGCCCCCAAGGTTCAGACATATTTTCTCAGCGCAGATCAAATGGAGTCTGCTAACCAATGCCGCTGAATTTTCTCTCGCAAGGAAAATTGGGCTGCATAAATATTGATTTGAATCGCCGGCCAGTAGTTATATCTTTCTTTTCCTCTCCTCTTTTGATGCCGCCATATTTTCTGGCTCATGTGTGAGTAACATCTTACTCAGTATGTGATGGGAAAAGTACTATCCTAATACTTTTATTAAATGGAAATCCCCTTTTGTAATTATGAGTAATAATGGCACTAGCTGGTGCATGAAGCAGTGGAGCCAAGTGTCTGTGATTGACTTTTCTCACGGACTCAGAGCACAGACAAAGACTCTAAAGGGGGTCCAAGCGGGAACGGCATAAAAAATGTGCCCAGCAAGCCTCCTTCAATCCTGGGAGAAAGGCTCTGGGAATTTGGGGCTCGAGGCAACATTCAGTATTTTCCAGCCCCCTTTTGTGACCGGATCCACATTTCTTTAATTGTCAGTGACTCTCCGGCACCATCCATACACATCAGTCACAGAGGCTGCCTTATTTATTTAATCTGTTGTTCCCTCACTCCCCTCTTTGTTTTTGCTTCCTTTCTGATGTCAGGTATTTAAGCAGCCTGTCGGTTTTATAGAGGCCAGTGAATGGGCTTGATGGGGTGGACTCTCAAAGGACAGCATGTGACCCATCTGGCCAAAAAACCCTTTATGAACCCTCACTCTTTGTTGAGTTGTTTTTGTTTGTCTGTGAGAAGAGTAAAGATGACTTCATTGGTTAGGAGGTTACGGACTCGCCTTATTATGATGGTGCTGGGGATTTCATTAGCCATAGTCAAACAAGTCAACAAATAATAACTGTTGACCTTTTTGTAGTCCAAGAGTCGGAACACTGAAAAGAAAAAGTGAAGTGGGCCTCGCTCTGGCTGGCAACTCTATATGAGAGCTTTTACATTTCAGAAACTTACAGCGGCAGCGATTAGGGTTAAGTGCCATGCTCAGTGGCATATCAACACATTCTTAATTTAGTGAGGTCAGGGGATTCGAACCAGTGACTTTTCGGTTACTGGCCCAAAGCTCTCAACCGCTAGGCTACCCAAGGGGCTTTTCTAGTCAGAAGAAATTGTTTGCTGAACGAGGAGTCAACCTGTGATTCATCTCTTCTTCCCTCTAGACAGTCTGTTTTCCTCTCCCAATTGCAGGCAATCACAGAAAAGCAATCTCTTCAGTGGGCTGTGTGGGCTGTGTCGGAGGACTTGTCGGTCAGCAGAGCCGGTGTAAAACAAGGTTCATTATAAAGTGTGTGTGAGAGATGGTGCCTTCACGGTCCAGCACACACATGTTTGCTCAGAGGTGATTAACTACCCCCCAAAGAGGAAGCCCTGTATTACTCTGGCTACTGTGTTTCTCTGAAAGGGGGTTGAGGAGGGAGGATGATGTGGTGTTGGGTAAGAGGTTAGGTCTTGGGAGTGAGCTGAGGGAGTTTTGAAGAAATCCCCAGAACCAAAACGACACTGTCCGTCTTATCCACTTGCCAAGATAGACACCAAGTTCAGACAGAGATTTGTGTTCCTTTTACGGCAACATTTCAAAACCAATCTAGAAGTCAGTCCGACAACGTCTCTCTGACCTGTCTTATTGTCAGTGTGGAGCTGAGACAATGAATGGGGGGCTCTTTAATTGAAGATTAAGAGAGGCTGACCCCCAGCTGCTTATGTTTCATTGGGCCCCAAACGTGCGCGACCTGGCCGCTGGGGGCTTTGCTGAGCCCCACTGAGTGGCTACACACAAAGGCCTCTGGGAATGCTACTGCCGGTGTCCCCAACTGTGTCCCCCAAACCTCCCCGGGTCCCCTGCCAGTCTGCGCCACTTCCTGCACTGCAATCATCCCCACATGTGGTGGCATTCAGCCTCCACCACCATGGCACACTACATTAGGCCCTGTATGGCTTTAACCTGGCCTACCTATAGCTCCAGGCCAGAGGGGAAGCTGGCTTGGAGAATGTGGTGGAGGTGGTGGGGGTGGAAGGTTAATGAACCACTGGCTGCATTGTGCCATCTAGAGAGGGCTTGACAAGGCGAGCCAGGGTAATACGTCAGGGAGACTTATCAGCACTTCAACAGTAGCCTACTCACGTGAACAGGGTGTCTGTAGGGAGACAGAGGAGGCAGAGGTCAAGCCAGTGAAAGGCTGTAAATCACAGAGGGAGGCCGTCCCGTAGGTCAGCCAGTCATGGCGATTAGGTGGATTTGAGACTCGACGAGAGATAGTCAGGGGTTATACAACCAACACAGTAACAGACCCTCTGGAATTATGGGCCTTTTTCTTAACAAAAAAACATGTTTTGTAGTGCTGAGTGAAATCAACTCAAATGAGTGCACATCAAAATCAGAGAGCAGTGAGCCGTAGTTTGGGTCATCTGCTATTTCTAATGTAAAGTCAACTCTAGAGTCTCTAATATGTGTATTTTTCATCCGTTGTGACTGCTGTTTCTACAGTATGGCTGTGAATGACTCTATTCCTCTGTGTAATACTGTGTACTCTCTTTGGTACACACTACACTTCTAATGACTCAGTAGCTCCAGGCGTTGTGAGGAAGCCGGCTCCACATTTTTCTCTGTGTTAAATACAGAGCCTTGTAAAACAGTGCGAACCCAGACTCTGCAACACTTACACAATTCCCCCCACGTTTCAGGAGTAAGTGATTTAGTCTGCGTAGGTGTCAGCATCGTCTGAATTATCCTGCACTTCCTGAAAAAAAAAATAGCCTATCTATTAGCCTAGTGCTCTCTTTCTGCTAGCAGTATTCAAGTCCATCCCAAAACGAAATGGGCAGAATGTTGAATGACTTCAGTGAGCCTGGACCCGTAGAGGAATACCCATCACCTCCCCACATTCAAATCCACACACTCTAATGAGGAAAACCCAAATGCACACAGATTGTAATCTCTCTTTCGTTTCCCCTTGTTTAAAAAGTATAGAGTGCAATTTGGACCAAGGCCAAAGCCAGGCTAGGCGTGCAAAGTGCCGTTGGATGATTTCCACTTAGTGCTGTGAAAGGAAAGGGCTGCTGTCTTGTTAGCTGGTGTGGCATTGAAGACTTTCACAAGCCAGTTGGTCAACCGGAATCGCAATGTTCCATTTTTGTGCCATAGAAAATTCACATAGAAGATGGTTCACATGGCAACGCTCGCCTTTAAAGCAAATAATTAATAAATTAATAGTAAAACTAATAAACAATTCATTATTTTATCACCTGGATAAAATAATAATGTTTGTCTCATGTTGCTCATCAGGGACCTTGGTCTTCATCTTTCATGTAGTTGGTTAAATGAGAAGCTAGTGGAGGAGGTGTATGGTTAAAAGGCGAAGCTAGTGGAGGAGGTGTATGGTTAAAATGAGAAGCTAGTGGAGGAGGTGTATGGTTAAAATGAGAAGCTAGTGGAGGAGGTGTATGGTTAAAATGAGAAGCTAGTGGAGGAGGTGTATGGTTAAATGAGAAGCTATTGGAGGAGGTGTATGGTTAAAATGAGAAGCTAGTGGAGGAGGTGTATGGTTAAAATGAGAAGCTAGTGGAGGAGGTGTATGGTAAATGAGAAGCTAGTGGAGGAGGTGTATGGTTAAAATGAGAAGCTATTAGAGGAGGTGTATGGTTAAAATGAGAAGCTAGTGGAGGAGGTGTATGGTTAAAATGAGAAGCTAGTGAAGGAGGTGTATGGTTAAAAGGAGAAGCTAGTGGAGGAGGTGTATGATTTAAAGGAGAAGCTAGTGGAGGAGGTGTATGGTTAAAAGGAGAAGCTAGTGGAGGAGGTGTATGATTAAAAGGAGAAGCTAGTGGAGGAGGTGTAATGGTTAAAAGGAGAAGCTAGTGGAGGAGGTGTATGGTTAAAATGAGAAGCTAGTGGAGGAGGTGCATGGTTAAAAGGAGAAGCTAGTGGAGGAGGTGTAATGGTTAAAAGGAGAAGCTAGTGGAGGAGGTGCATGGTTAAAAGGAGAAGCTAGTGGAGGAGGTGTATAATTAAAAGGAGAAGCTAGTGGAGGAGGTGTATGATTAAAAGGAGAAGCTAGTGGAGGAGGTGTATGATTAAAAGGAGAAGCTAGTGGAGGTGTATGATTAAAAGGAGAAGCTAGTGGAGGAGGTGTATGATTAAAAGGAGAAGCTAGTGGAGGAGGTGTATGGTTAAAAGGAGAAGCTAGTGGAGGAGGTGTATGATTAAAAGGAGAAGCTAGTGGAGGAGGTGTAATGGTTAAAAGGAGAAGCTAGTGGAGGAGGTGTATGGTTAAAAGGAGAAGCTAGTGGAGGAGGTGCATGGTTAAAAGGAGAAGCTAGTGGAGGAGGTGTAATGGTTAAAAGGAGAAGCTAGTGGAGGAGGTGTATGGTTAAAATGAGAAGCTAGTGGAGGAGGTGTATGGTTAAAAGGAGAAGCTAGTGGAGGAGGTGTATGGTTAAAATGATAAGCTAGTGGAGGAGGTGTATGGTTAATCAGGGACCTTGGTCTTCATCTTTCATGTAGTTGGTATAAAAGTATAAGCTAGTGGAGGAGGTGTATGGTTAAAATGAGAAGCTAGTGGAGGAGGTGTATGGTTAAAAGGAGAAGCTAGTGGAGGAGGTGTATAATTAAAAGGAGAAGCTAGTGGAGGAGGTGTATGATTAAAAGGGGAAGCTAGTGGAGGAGGTGTATGATTAAAAGGAGAAACTAGTGGAGGAGGTGTATGGTTAATCAGGGACCTTGGTCTTCATCTTTCATGTAGTTGGTATAAAAGGATAAGCTAGTGGAGGAGGTGTATGGTTAAAATGAGAAGCTAGTGGAGGAGGTGTATGGTTAAAATGAGAAGCTAGTGGAGGAGGTGTATGGTTAAAAGGAGAAGCTAGTGGAGGAGGTGTATAATTAAAAGGAGAAGCTAGTGGAGGAGGTGTATGATTAAAAGGAGAAGCTAGTGGAGGAGGTGTATGATTAAAAGGAGAAGCTAGTGGAGGTGTATGATTAAAAGGAGAAGCTAGTGGAGGAGGTGTATGATTAAAAGAAGAAGCTAGTGGAGGAGGTGTATGATTAAAAGGAGAAGCTAGTGGAGGAGGTGTATGGTTAAAAGGAGAAGCTAGTGGAGGAGGTGTATGGTTAAAAGGAGAAGCTAGTGGAGGAGGTGTATGGTTAAAAGGAGAAGCTAGTGGAGGAGGTGTATGATTAAAAGGAGAAGCTAGTGGAGGAGGTGTATGATTAAAAGGAGAAGCTAGTGGAGGAGGTGTATGATTAAAAGGAGAAGCTAGTGGAGGAGGTGTATGATTAAAAGGAGAAGCTAGTGGAGGAGGTATATGATTAAAAGGAGAAGCTAGTGGAGGAGGTGTATGATTAAAAGTAGAAGCTAGTAGAGGAAGTGTATGGTTAAAAGTAGAAGCTAGTGGAGGAGGTGTATGGTTAAAAGGAGATGCTAGTGGAGGAGGTGTAATGATTAAAAAGAGAAGCTAGAGGAGGAGGTGTATGGTTAAAAGGAGAAGCTAGTGGAGGAGGTGTATGATTAAAAGGAGAAGCTAGTGGAGGAGGTGTATGATTAAAAGGAGAAGCTAGTGGAGGAGGTGTATGATTAAAAGGAGAAGCTAGTGGAGGAGGTGTATGGTTAAAAGGAGAAGCTAGTGGAGGAGGTGTAATGACTATTACCTCTGTTTATGTATCTTCCTTTCTTTCTATATCTTTCTATATCTTTTTATATGACCAGAGATTTTTTTATTTTCTATCCCTTTCACCTCAACAGGAAGAAACAAATGTTTGTCAGTCCCCTGTTTCTTCTCTGTGCTCTTTCTTCTTTAACCCCATAATCCCAGCCATGCATGAGCGATCAGTTGTGTCCTGTTGTTTCACTGTTCTGCTAGTTTTCAATCAGTAGGGTTCCTTCTTTGTTCCTTTTCTTTGCCAAACACAGAAAAGGTAAGGAGCAGGATGGGTAATGAAAACTCCTCTGTAGACTCAAGCCTTTGTATTCCTGATCAGCTTTTTTAGATATAGACTGACTGTAATTAAGGGGGATTGTTGCTGTGATGTAGCTCTCTGTTGCCTTCCCCTGTTGGGCTTTGGAGACTTAGGGGTTGGGGGGGGACCTGGCATCAAAGCATCTTTTCTGGAGTCCAGCGGTCGCAGAACCAACCTGCAGCATGGTTTGAAGTATGAATCCAATAAGATCAGCAGACCAGACGTCCGTGCCGTGTTGAAAACCAATACCCGACAGTCCTCAGCCCACTGAAGGCATGGCAGGCACTTGTACATCAGAAACTCTACCTGAAACACAAACAGGATTATGAAAAGACGACGGCAGAGAGATTTTGACTCTTTTTTTTTGTTGGCTAGCTCACTAACGAAAATGATTGACATGCTCTTTAGACTTTAGCAATCCACAAATCAATGCCTTTGTTTTGCGCAAAAACAAAGTACAGAAAAGTAGTCATCCACCACACCTGTTGACATAGCCCTGTATCCCTGCATTTGGGACATATGAGACATAACAGTAGAGAAAGCCCTGTTCCAGTGGTCAATGAGAATGTTGGTTGGTGAGGTGATTTGTTATTAGTGTGATCATGGTCTTGTATATTCTGTCTATCCGGGCTCAATGGGGACAGAGGCTGAGGCCCGTTCAAAGGGGACAGTTTATTGTTACAGGTTGATCTGTAATCTCTGTGGTTGTCGAGCCTAATTAAAAGTGTTTCGGGAGCGTTGGGTGACTGGCCGAGCCAATGCTGCGGAGGAAATTATGATCGCAAACGTCTTCCTGTCCGCTCCTGCACTTGGCACTACAAAGTGATCTGGGCCGCCATTACCTGAATGGGGCTGGAATGAGAGCAGACAGCCGCATCATCCCGGCTCTTAGTCCATCAGGGCCGTGCACAAGTGGCCATTGTTGACGCCAAAGACGGGATTAAGGAGGGTCTTCAAGGGAATTGATTTTCATGTGAGAACAATGCGGAGGGCGAGGAGAGCCGGGGCCAGGGTCCAGAGAGCCGCTTTATGAAAGGGGGCGCGCCGCCGCCAGCACTGAGATTAAAGCAATCAGGTTCTTTAGCTCTCTCTCTCTCTCTCTCTCTCTCTCTCTCTCTCCCTCTCTCTTTCTAACTCTCTCTCTCCAACTCCCCCTCCTCCTCCTCTACTCCACACAGTCATATTACCGTAAAGAATGACAAGGGAGAAAAAGTGTTGAAGAGGGGGAAGAAATGGTTTACTTTTCTGCACATTTCCTCTTCCTCTTTGCCTCTTCAGAACCCAAGGGCCATGGAGTGGGTGGAGGTATCAACAGAACCCAAGGGCTATGGAGTGGGTGGAGGTATCTACAGAACCCAAGGGCTATGGAGTGGGTGGAGGTATCTACAGAACCCAAGGGCTATGGAGTGGGTGGAGGTATCTACAGAACCCAAGGGCTATGGAGTGGGTGGAGGTATCAACAGAACCCAAGGGCTATGGAGTGGGTGGAGGTATCTACAGAACCCAAGGGCTATGGAGTGGGTGGAGGTATCAACAGAACCCAAGGGCTATGGAGTGGGTGGAGGTATGTGAGTGGGTCAGTTTGGAGAAAGGAGAGCAGCTGCTTACTATGGTGCTTCTGTCCAAAGTTACAGCCAAGGCCACAGTCTCATCCGTCTGTGTGTATAGAGCAGAGCAGTGGGGGGGGGGGTGTCTGGGGGAGGGCGGAGGATGGGAAGGTGGGGTGGGGGGGTGTTGGGACGTTTCTCTTTCAGGGCCAGCTTTGGGGGTGAACATGACGTGTCGCTGAGAGGGGATCAGGGTTACAGATGAAAGGTGCGGCCGCCACGCCCTCTGTCTTTGGCCGGTTGTGTGCAGCTGTGGGCACCATTGTGGCCGGTGTTATTTGCATACATTTGGCAGAGGACTCCGGGCGGCGGTGGAGTACAGGGGGAGCGGCCCCCTGTTTAAAATGGAGGCAAAAGGGCGGGCAAGTAAACACAACCAGTGTATGCACATACACATATACTGTCTATACTACACAATACACAACACCAGAGAAATAAGCCTCAGATATGAACCTACAATGTTGCTAGTACCACAGAAAGGGAAGTTGAGAAGAAGACGTTAAGTGGGTGATAACGGCATGTCACCCTGATGTCATGAGCGGGTGAAGGTGGGTGTGGGGCCCTTGGTGGAGGGACGGCAGAGGGGAGTGTCCAAGCCTGACTCCAGACAGGTTTATTGGGCTTGATGAGTGCTAAGCTCCTGTGCCTGGCCACAATGGGCCCTGTGATCTCCCTTTGTGGCTCATTGGGAAGCGCTGGTGCGATCGGCTCGCAGGCCATAGCAGGCCCCAGAAGCCCCAGCCCCCCGCTCCTAGGGCTCTGTCATTAGACAGATTGTAAACAGGCTGCCTGGCGGTCCCAGCCTGAAGGACCCACCAGCCACTTCATTAGGGGCATTATGGGGGGGACCGAGGCATTCTTCTCTGCGCTTCGCCTGCCTGCCTGTGTCCAGAATGCTCAGGTCTGTTTAATCACATAATTCTCCTCAAGTGCCCGGGGAGACTGTGGCACAGCAAGGGCCCTTTAGACCCATGACAACACAGATTCATTTTATTCTTCTGGAATATACACTATATATACAAAAGTATGTGGACACCCCTTCAAATTAGTGGATTCGGCTATTTCAGCCACACCCGTTGCTGACAGGTGTATAGAATCGAGCACACAACCATGCAATCTCCATAGACAAACATTGGCAGTAGAATGGCCTTACTGAAGAGCTCAGTGACTTTCAATGTGGCACCGTCATAGGATTCCACCTTTCCAACAAGCCAGTTCCTCAAATGTCTACCCTGCTAGAGCTGCTCCTGGTCAACAGTAAGTTCTGTTATTGTGAAGTGGAAACATCTAGGAGCAACAACGGCTCAGCCGCGAAGTGTTAGGTCACACAAGCTCACAGAGCGGGACCACCAAGTGCTGAAGCGTGTAGAGCGTAAAATTTGCCTGTCCTCGGTTGCAACAGTTCCAAACTGTCTCTGGAAGCAACGTCAGCACAGGAACTGTTCGTCGGGAGCTTCATGAAATGGCTTTCCATGGCTGAGCAGCCGCACACAAGTCTAAGAACACACTGAGCAATGACAAGCGTCAACTGGAGTGGTGTAAATCTCGCCTCCATTGGACTCTGTAGTGGTAGTAACGCGTTCTCTGGATTGATGAGTCACTCTTCAGCGTACGGGGTTTGGCGGATGCCAGGAGAACGCTACCTGCCCCAATGCATAGTGCCAACTGTAAAGTTTGGTGGAGGAGGAATAATGGTCTGGGGCTGTTTTTCATGGTTTGGGTCCCTTAGTTCCAGTGAAGGGAAATCTTAACGCTACTTCATACATTGACATTCTAGATAATTTTCTGCTTACAACTTTTCCTGTTTCATCATGACAATGCCCCCGTGCACAAAGTAACTTGACTGGCCTGCACAGAGCCCTAACCTCAACCTCATCGAAAACCTTTGGGATGAACTGGAACGCCGACTGCGAGCCAGGCCTAATCACCCAACGTCAGTGCCTGACCTCACTAATGCTCGGGGCTGAATGGAAGCAAGTCCCCACAGAAATGTTCCAAAATGTTGTGGACAGCCTTCTCAGAATAGTGTAGGCTGTTATAGCAACAAAGGGGGGAACCAAGTCCATATTCATGCCCATGAATTTGGAATGAGATGTTTGACGAGCAGGTGTCCACATACTTTTGGTCATGTAGTGTATCTTCTTGAATATCCATCGAAGAAACAAGAGGGAATTTGATATCAGTGCTGGCTTTACTATTTTTTTTCTCATTCTCTCTTTGATGTCTGCTTTTGTTCAGGGACAGCAGTGCATCCCTCTGTTAGCTGGGCTTTGAACTGCTCTGGCAGGAGTCAGGGGTTAGCGTCCAGAGGTCTGGGGCCAGGACGTCCTAGCTTCTCTCTGCAAGAGGGGTGACCTCTAGGACCTGAAGGGGTGGACAGAGAGAGCGTCCAAACTCAGCCTCCCTTTGATGTTCTCTCTTTCACAGCAGTTCATTAGCCGGGGTGGCTAAACGTTTAGCTTGGGCGTGAAAAGGCTTGGTCTGAGAGAGCATGTGTGTCCAAGTCCCTGCCTCCTGTTTTTCTTGTTGTGTCCTGACTGAGGTCCTTGTGAAACAATGTGGTCCTTGGACACAAACTTGCTTGGATAGGTTGGCAGTGGGGTGTGTGCAACAGCCTCGTTACGGGAGCTCATTGAGACACAAAGCTTTGAGGAGGTCTTTACAGTATGGAAAACTGCAACCAACATTGAGCACTGTCTCAACACGAGGTGATTCACCCACACAGCTGATCTCAATTTCAACCACTATTGGCCACCATATTAACACTTCTTAATGTCAGTGATAACTTTAAGTACTGGTTGCTGACAACATTTTTCAAATCGTGGGTATTATCTTCGGTATTCATTAAACCTAATATTTGAACTGACAAAGCACAGATTTAACTATATGACAATTATTGAACTATTTGACAATTATTTCCTCGTTTACCAGAGAGAATCTACTGTGGCAATTTACTTTACATATTTTATTAATGTAAAGCTTGTGTTGGTACACTTACTTTTCATTTCCAATTTATTTAATCCAGTATTGGTCAAGCCAATCATGATTGAGTTAATATCATCTATGTTTTCATTAAATGATAGTCTCATCAAGGTACTGTATGTCAAATGACAAGTTACAGGTAACTTCCAAAATAAAGGACACAATTGAGTAAATGAGGGATACAAAGCAGATTGAAAGCAGGTGCTTCCACACAAGTGGTTCCTGATTTAATTAAGCAATTAAAACTTCCCATCAATGTATGTGTGCGTACGTGTCAGTCACCAGATCTCAACCCAATTGAACACTTCTGGAGAGCCAGCACCATCAACAAAACTCCAAATTACGGAATTTCTCGACAAAGAAGGGTGTCGCATCCCTCCAAAAGAGTTTCAGACACTTGTCAAATCTATGCAAAGGCCCGTTGAAGATGTTCCGGTGGCTCTGGCGGCTCATGGTGGCCCAACGGCGGTAGTAGAGAATCTAGATGGGAGAGCAGTCTGGTATCAGTTATCTGGTATCTGACTCGTTTGACACAGTAACAACAGGAGAACAACTGATCTGCCGGTTTATTCTTCTGGGTTTATAGTTGCAAGCTAGGTTGTTTTAACACGCAGGTGCATGTAATCTCCCATTAGTAGCATTTTAAGAAATTCAGCTCTAACTTGCAGCTGCGTTTAAAGTTCTGCCTGTTGATTTGATTGGCCCACCAAGTCCTTGACATTTAATCCAGTCTTGATTTCACACTTGCTCTGCTGTTCCTCGATTTGATTCTCTACATGTAACTGTTATAGCAGGTGGAAAAGGTAGCATCAAGCTGCTTATCTGACCAGACGCATTTGCAGCAGCAAGTCATTTCAAGCTAGTTTTACATATCGCTCCACAATCTTCCTACTCACTTTTAATATCAATTTCCGAGGATATATGGCTTTCATCAAGTGTCCAGTGAGTGGCCAGGATTTGTCGCAGGATCCAATTTCCCCTTCCTCCTCTCCCATCAGCGCCCATAAAACAGTCCTGAGTCAGAATGGTTGCCTCAGCTGTAACATGCTGGATTCATCACGGCTGGAAAATCAATTCTTTATTGCTGCACTTTGTGGATAATAATTTCCCAGCGTCTCAGTAGGAAAGGGCAAATAAAGCCTGTTTGTTTCATTTTGGAGTAGCAGTAAAATTGCCCCATGCTGCTGTCCAGACCTCGCCTCCACTCCTGGCCTTAAGAGCACAGGCCCAGCAGTAGAGCCCCCAAAATAAGTCAGTTATATACTGTATATAGAAATAGTATGGCAATAAGTCTGAATTCAGATCAGTATGACTTGCCATAAACTTTCCCCACAGTTCCAGCAACAAATATTGAACTATATTATAGTGTATGCACTGTATATCATCCTAAGTTGTTAAGCAACTGGTGTCCTATTTAATTTCTCCCATCCTACCAGTACCAGATACTATTCTAAACCCCCCGCCAACAGAAAAATAATAATTGCCTATACCTAAATCTGCCACTGTGTACACAGTAGTGGTGCATGGGTAAAATCACTGGGGAAGCCAAGCCCAAAACAAAAAGCCATATTTCAACTTACAGTAATTGCGTTGTTTGCCCTATATCCTGTAACTGATGTCACAAAGTGAAGAAACCCAGCCTAAAACCCCAAACAGCAAGCAATGCAGATGTAGAAGTCCACAAAGCATATTGCATGTAACAAACATGGTCAAGGAAGTTATTGTTTCAGACGTTTTCGGACCACTAAACAACTATTGATTTAGAACCACGGAGAGTTACCGCAAGTTGCAAGGAAAACCGGATCTGCCTCCACTATTCCAGCACCATTTCAACTTCAACATTTCAACGTCATCAAATCACCTATGCTTAGTCTAATACATGTGTGTGCGTGCGTGGTTGCGTGGTTACGTGGTTGCGTGCGTGCGTGCGTGCGTGTGTGCGTGCGTGCGTTCGTGCAAGTAGAGAAAAAATATGTTGACACTCTACTTGTAGAGAAACGCCAATGCCATCCACCTCTCTATCATGTTGATGAATTGGTCTATGACTAGAGTAGAGACAGAGTAGAGTAGAGTAGAGTAGAGTAGAGTAGAGCAGAGCAGAGCAGAGCAGAGCAGAGGCAGAGCAGAGCAGTATAGAGACAGAGCAGAGCAGTGTAGAGACAGAGTAGAGCAGAGCATTGTAGAGTAGAGTAGAGTAGAGAAAGAGCAGAGCAGAGCAGAGCAGAGTAGAGTAGAGACAGAGTAGAGAAAGAGCAGAGCAGAGCAGAGCAGAGCAGACTAGAGTAGAGCAGAGCAGAGCAGAGTAGAGGGAAGAGTAGAGTAGAGTAGTGTAGAGCAGAGCAGAGCAGAGTAGAGACAGAGTAGAGAAAGAGCAGAGCAGAGTAGAGCAGAGTATAGTAGAGTAGAGTAGAGACAGAGTAGAGAAAGAGCAGAGCAGAGCAGAGTAGAGCAGAGTAGAGCAGAGTAGAGTAGAGTAGAGACAGAGTAGAGAAAGAGCAGAGCAGAGTAGAGCAGAGCAGAGTAGAGTAGAGTAGAGTAGAGACAGAGTAGAGAAAGAGCAGAGCAGAGCAGAGTAGGGCAGAGCAGAGCAGAGCAGAGCAGAGCAGAGTAGAGTAGAGCAGAGTAGAGCAGAGCAGAGTAGTGTAGTATAGAGACAGAGCAGAGTAGAGCAGAGCAGAGCAGAGCAGAGCAGAGCAGAGACAGAGCAGAGCAGAGTAGAGTAGAGTAGAGTAGAGCAGAGCAGAGCAGAGCAGGGTAGAGTAGAGTAGAGTAGAGTAGAGTAGTATAGAGACAGAGCAGAGCAGAGCAGAGTAGAGCAGAGCAGAGTAGAGACAGAGCAGAGTAGAGACAGAGCAGAGTAGAGCAGAGCAGAGTAGAGACAGAGCAGAGTAGAGTAGTGTAGAGACAGAGTAGAGCAGAGCAGAGTAGAGTAGAGTAGAGTAGAGTAGTATAGAGACAGAGCAGAGCAGAGCAGAGTTGAGCAGAGCAGAGCAGAGTAGAGTAGTATAGAGACAGAGCAGAGCAGAGCAGAGCAGAGCAGAGTAGAGCAGAGTAGAGACAGAGCAGAGTAGAGTAGAGTAGAGCAGAGTAGAGCAGAGTAGTGTAGAGTAGTGTAGAGTAGAGTAGATTAGTGTAGAGTAGTGTAGAGTAGAGTAGAGTAGAGTAGAGCAGAGTAGAGCAGAGTAGAGCAGAGTAGAGCAGTGTAGACTAGAGTAGAGTAGTGTAGAGTAGTGTAGAGTAGAGTAGTGTAGAGCAGAGTAGAGCAGAGCAGAGTAGAGCAGAGCAGAGTAGAGTAGTGTAGTATAGAGACAGAGCAGAGCAGAGGTAGAGCAGAGTAGAGTAGAGTAGAGCAGAGCAGGGTAGAGTAGAGTAGAGTAGTATAGAGACAGAGCAGAGTAGAGCAGAGCAGAGCAGAGTAGAGACAGAGCAGAGCAGAGTAGAGACAGAGCAGAGCAGAGCAGAGTAGAGACAGAGCAGAGGTAGAGCAGAGTAGAGTAGAGCAGAGTAGAGCAGAGCAGAGCAGAGCAGGGTAGAGTAGAGTAGAGTAGTATAGAGACAGAGCAGAGTAGAGCAGAGCAGAGCAGAGCAGAGACAGAGCAGAGCAGAGTAGAGACAGAGCAGAGCAGAGCAGAGCAGAGCAGAGTAGAGACAGAGCAGAGCAGAGTAGAGTAGAGTAGTGTAGAGACAGAGTAGAGCAGAGTAGAGTAGAGTAGAGTAGTATAGAGACAGAGCAGAGCAGAGTTGAGCAGGGCAGAGCAGAGCAGAGCAGAGCAGAGTAGAGCAGAGTAGAGTAGTATAGAGACAGAGCAGAGCAGAGTAGAGCAGAGCAGAGTAGAGACAGAGCAGAGCAGAGCAGAGCAGAGTAGAGCAGAGCAGAGCAGAGCAGAGTAGAGACAGAGCAGAGCAGAGCAGAGTAGAGTAGTGTAGAGCAGAGTAGAGTAGAGTAGAGTAGAGTAGAGTAGAGTAGAGTCGTGTAGAGTCTAGGGGTAGGGGCTAGGGGTTGGGTTGTTTTTGGACAGGCCATGGGTATTTTGGTAGCGCAGTCAGTCTGTCAGTCTGCCAGTCAGTCTGCCAGTCTGTCTGCCAGTCTGTCTGCCAGTCAGTCAGTTTGTCTGTCTGTCTGTCTGTCTGTCTGTCTGTCTGTCTGTCTGTCTGTCTGTCACTCAGGCAGTCAGTCAGTTAAAAAATTGATACCCTGTGTTTTTAATGATATTTCTCTGATGATTTAGAAATAAAACTATAAAGACTGCATGGGGCTTTTATAGCTGTCAAATACTTCCTTCCTCCATCCTGAGAATATCAATGTAATTTCCTTGATTCGTCGCATCCTCTCTCCTCGTCTCCTTCTCAAAACCCATTAGATGAAAAGGTCAGCGGCCCTTCCCCTCTCAACTTCTTATCCAATGGGTTTTGAGAAGGAGGTGAGGAGAGAGGACATGATGAATCATGGAAATGCAATTGAGATTCTCCCCTTGTTTCCCCCATTCCTCACCTCCCTCTCAAAGCCCATTGGGGGAGAGAAGGGGAAGGTTCCTCCCTCTCAAAGCCCATTGGGGGAGAGAAGGGGAAGGTTCCTCCCTCTCAAAGCCCATTGGGGGAGAGAAGGGGAAGGTTCCTCCCTCTCAAAGCCCATTGGGGGAGAGAAGGGGAAGGTTCCTCCCTCTCAAAGCCCATTGGGGGAGGACCACACACACACACACACACACACACACACACACACACACACATACACACACACACACACACACACACACACACACACACACACACACACACACACATACACACACACACACACACACACACACACACACAATTAGTTTACTGATTATAATGATTTAATTATTGGTTATTATTATTGTCAATGATTTTGTTGACAGAACCCACTGTATTTTTTATTATATTATAATCTATTAAAACATATAGAAATGCTGTTGTTTATCTTTTTAATTCTTCAGGAATGTTTATCATGACTAAAGCACCTAAAACCTGGCAACTAGGCCAAAGAAACATGCGGTGTCCATGTGTCATGTGAAATTTTGAATGACATGCAGATGTTTCGTTGTTGCTAGGAGTTACGGTCTCATTTTGCCTACTTAGACTTTTATTCCTGTAACTACTCATGTGAAGCTGCAAGAAAATCATATTTAAATGTATATCAAACCATTTTGAAATGTTTACCCTGAAGTCACACATTGGCCCCTTTATTTATAGAAAGACCCATGTGTGCCATTCAGAGGGTGAACGGGCAAGACTTTGAACAGGGTACGGTAGAAGGTGCCAGGTGCACCGGTTTGAATGTGTCGCTCAACAGTTTCCCGTGTGTTTCAGGAATGGTCCACCACCCAAAGGACATTCAGCCAACTTGACACAACTGTGGAAAACATTAGAGTCAACATGGGCCAGCATCCCTGTGGAACACTTTCAACACCTTGTAGAGTCCATGACCCGACGAATTGAGGCTGTTCTGAGGGCAAAAGGAGGAGCAACGCAATATTAGGAAGGTGTTCCTAATGTTTTGTACACTCAGTGTATTTCTGATACCTTTGAAGACTTTTTCAGGTAGATATTTCCTAATTCCCCTTTTCCATCTGTTTATCCAGAAATCAAAGACTTTACTTTATGCCAAATTGTTATGTTGAAAAATGTATCTATTCTTTCATTTGTCAAAAATATAGACGCTTAGCTTTTATTTGACACCCAATTTGATATGCAACCTCACGTTGGTGCTCATGGGTCCTTTTACATGGAAAAGCACTTATTTGTGTGTGCACTCCTCTGTGTGCGTGCTACTGTGTGTTTGGTAGCCATGGAAGGATCAGCGTTGCAGAGGGCTGTTCTCCTGCCTGGCCACCTGCTGCTGTGGGATCGATGGGCTCTCTCGGACCCCCACTCCCTTTGCGCCCCTCCTGTCCACCGCACCCCAACCCCACCTCACTAATACACACACACACACACACGCACGCACGCACGCACACACACACACACACACACACACACTCCACATCATCATCATGGCAGCGGGGGGCTCCCTGTCCATATCCCCCTGGTGCTACCAAAGGTGACGACCCTGCAAATCAGACACCTGCGATGATGTCTCCCATCAACCCAGATGGGTACCCTTGACCTCTAATAGGTTGCTATGAGGGCACAGGTAGAGGTCAACATCTTCTCTGTTCACCCTCTAGCTTGACCTCTGTGGCCCAGAAGGAGTAGACTGACTCAAATCCCTCTCATTTCTTACCTCCCATGACTCTCCACAGCGCACCCAGTCAGGCTCATCACTGCACATTGGTTCTGAAAAGAACAAACCGGTCCTGCAGGAGAAGTGGAGGGAGGTGGAGTTCGTGCCAAGCCTTCACAGAGAGCTCAATGTGAGACATAGCCAGGGAGAGAGACGTTTTCTATGTACTGTCAAGGACTTCTGATAGAGCTGATCCTTGTGGTAGTAAACAATGTGAATGAGAATGTTTAATATTTGATAGCCAACCCACAGGTAGACCCACAGAGAGCTGGAATTAACCACACATACATCAACCCACAGGTAGACCCACAGAGAGCTGGAATTAACCACACATACATCAACCCACAGGTAGACCCACAGAGAGCTGGAATTAACCACACATACATCAACCCACAGGTAGACCCACAGAGAGCTGGAATTAACCACACATACATCAACCCACAGGTAGACCCACAGAGAGCTGGAATTAACCACACATACATCAACCCACAGGTAGACCCACAGGTAGACCCACAGGTGGTTAAGAAATAAATATACTATTACAATTTTCTTAATTAGTATGTGTGTTAAGGGCCTAGTACACATTCCCTATACCGGCCTAGAAAGTCTGTTTTCCGATCTCTCTCCTCCTCTCTCCCTCTTTGGTCATATATGAAGAAATGATTGTGGGATACTAAAGGGCTGTTGACTTCAGCAGACATGCAATAAATTAAGCTGTTTGTGTAGGAAAGAACAAAAACACAGGCTCTTTAGGAACACTTAGGGCTGATTTCCTGTACAGATTTTTACTCTCCCTCACTCTCTCTTTCTCTCTCTCCATTTTCTCTCACTCCTCCCCTTTCTCTCTCGCTCATTCTTTCTGTCTCCCTTTCACTATTGTGTCACAGGCCACAGCACAGTCTCATTCTGTTCTCATAGTTGGTGGTAACACAGTGGGATATATCCACACAAATTACACACATAAAATTCGCAAAGCCTGGAAAATATTTTTATAGTTTCCGTACCCCTTAACCAGCAACGAGCTGCATGTGCCGTGCTGGTTAAGCCCGCCAACATTATTGGTGCAATTAAACGTGAAACACAAGAGAGCAACATGGGAGAGAGGGAGCCCAAAATGACTGTAAACAAGGAAAATGACACTTGACAACTTGTAATTTATGGACGTTGTTTCAAAGGCAAGAGAGTGTTTCCACACTGCCAGAGAAGGGAGAGTAAGCCACCAGGATCCCAGCATTAAAGGAACTATTCACAGAACGTAAGTGCATCAAAGCACCACAGAGACAAAAAAAAGAAAGAGAAAGCTGTGACTTCAAAGTCCAAACGTGATGAGCGACGCACAGAGCGAGAGAGAGAATGGGGGAGAGAGAGAGAGAGAGAGAGCGCTCCACTAGATGATTGGACCCAGAGCGAAGGGATAGAGAGGAGACAGGGTAGGTCCCTGGATGCAGGCAGACTCTCCTGATCTCAAAGAATGCTAAATCACACACCCAGGATGTCTGGGGAGGATTAAACAGAATAGAACCTGAACCTCCAAGCCCCTCCCCCGGAAAAATACATTACCATTTAAAAAAAGTAGTAACACAATAAAATAACAATGATGAGGCTTTATATACAATGTGCCGGGGTACGAGGTGGTTGAGGTAATTTATGAGGTAATATTTACATGTAAGTAGGGGTAACAGTGACTAGGCAATAAGGATAGATCATCAACAGAGTAGCAGCAACGTATGTGAAGAGTGTGAAAGAGTGTCTATGTGTGAGTGAGTGCGTGTGTGTGTGGCGTCCATATGCATGTGTGTGTGTGTGTGTTTTGTGTTTGTCAGCATATGTAGTGTGTGTGTGTGTGTGTGTGTGTGTGTGTGTGTGTGTGTGTGTGTGTGTGTGTGTGTGTGTGTGTGTGTGTGTGTGTGTGTGTGTGTGTGTGTGTGTGTGTGTGTGTGTGTGTGTGTGTGTGTGTGTGTGTGTGTGTGTGTGTGTGTGTGTGGATGGCAGGGAGCTCAGCACCATTGATGTACTGGGCCATACATACTATCCTCTGTAGTGCCTTGCAGTTGGATGCCAAGCAGTTGCCATACCAAGCGGTGATGCAGCCAGTCAAAGGTTGTATTCATTTACCAATCAGCTCCTTTGTCTTGCTGACGGCGAGGGAGAAGTTGTTGTCCTGGCACCACACTGCCAGTTCTCTGACCTCCTCCCTGTAGGCAAGGGGTGTCAAACCCATTCCATGGAGGGCCTAGGGTCTGCAGGTTTTAGTTCTTTCCTTTCAGTTAAGACAACCAGGTGTGGGGAGTTCCTTACTAATTAGTGACCAATCAAGTTCAAGGGAGGAGTGAAAACCTGCAGATACTCTGCCCTCAGTGGAATGAGTTTGACACGTGTTGAAGGCTGTCTCATCGTCGTCGGCAAAGTTAATGATGGTGGAATGGGAGTACAGGAGGGGGCATAACACACAACCCTGAGGGGCCCCGTGTTTAGGGTGAGCGTGGCGGAAATGTTTTTGCAAACTCGTCAGGAAGTCAAGGATCCAGTATTTTTGCTTATAAGCTGTAATCAGGAGGATATATTTATGGTCAGATTAGCCAAATGGAGAGCGAGGGAGAACTTTGTATGAGTCTGTGTGTGAAATAAAGGTGATCTGAAGTTTTTTCAACTCTAGTTGCACAGGTGACATGCTGGTAGAAATTAGGTAAAACGGATTTCAGTTTTCCTGCATTAAAATCCCCGGCCACTAGGAGCGCCGCCTCTGGGTGAGCATTTTTACAGCTCGTTGTGTGCGGTCTTAATGCCAGCATTGGTTTGTGTGGTAAGTAGACAGCTACAAAAAATATAGATGAAAACTCTCTTGGTAAATAGTATGGTCTAGCTTATCATGAGATCACTCACCAGCTGTTATTAACAAAGACACACACACCTTCCACTGAGCTTCCCCAACGCTGCCATTCTGTCCTGCCGGCGTATAGAAAAAACAGCTAGATTTATAGCATGCTAAATGAAGCCGTATTTTGATTTTCCATGGTAACGTATAGTTTGTGTGGTTTCATATTATTTTGTCAATTCGATACAGCAAAAAAATTGCTATTTCACACCAATATCCATTTAACTTACTGTTTAATTTAAACAGTACATTTTTTATTTCTGTCAAATAAAATATGTATTTTGATGAAAAGCTATTTGTCTGAATGCTACCTCACCATTATCAATCGGCTATATATGTTTTACAAACAAACACTCAGTTCTGTAGCATTATCCCAATTTATGGAAAACTAAAATGTCCTCCTAAATGTAATTATTAAACAGTAATGGCAAGAAATAGAGCATCTTTCATGACACAGCATGTCTGCAGATTCTCCTGAGTTGCATTACCTGTCAGCATCACTGAAAATTAGGAACAGTGCTAACTAAACCTACAATCTTATCTACCTCATGGAAATTCTGAGAAAAACTCTTAGAGAATGAGTCATTTGGCTCAATTGAATATTACAACACACTGAAGGAAGTAGGCTTTTCCAAGGTGTTACATTCTGATGTCTCAGAGATTAATTAAATAAGTAATTCAGAGTGTAGGTATCAAGCAATTCACCAAATGACAAGATGCTTGTCCAATCCTCCCCACGTCTCCAAATGGAACTAATTTACTCAGTGAAGGGGAAGCACTTTCTCCAAAAGAGGAAGAGGAGCTTTTAAAACAGTTCCATTAAACTGGGGGAATAAATATCCCAATTCCTGCCCAAAGTGTCTTCATTTGGACCCAAATGGGAGAAATGCCGTTGCCATGGGGACATGGCGACGACTACAGCCCTCCTCCCAGCTGTTGGGGTAGGGTTTTGTATGTGTGTGTGTGTGTGTGTGTGCATTGATGCCGCCTCTGTGCTGTGTTCCCCTTTCAGACTCCAGAATAGTGTCTCTACTAATCCGTGAAAGTTGCGGCTCTCTGAACCAGTGGCCAAGCCTTTTCCCACTGAATCGGGGCCCAGGGTCTGCACTCTACTTCACACTTGATTGGTCCCTCCCGTGGCAGGACTCCCCTCCCTGCTGGGTGTGGGCCCGTCCCCCTCGCTGGGCCGCTCAGCACTACCTAATCGGCTTCTCTCCGCCATAATTACCAGCCTGAGACTCACCACCACACCAAACTGCCCTGCACCGTATCCTAAGCCTGCCTGGCCTAGCTGCCCAGGCCTCACCAGCACTGGCACCCCAAGCACAAGCAGCCTCAACCCTGGCCCGAGCCCTAGCAGTCACAGCCCTGTTCATGCCTGGGCTGCCCTACAGCACTGTGGGCTTGGCTGAGTTTGGGGAGAGCTACTGGGGAAAGCCGTGAAGTAGGGGAGAGGGTGGCATCAGCCAGCCAAAACCCTGGTTCTGCTCTGCTGTCGCCCCAACCCCCACCCGCCCATCCTGTTTGAGCTGATGTGTTTATTTGGGGTGAAATGGGATGCAGCACTAAGGAGCTCTCAGAGGTACCTCCATGTACCATAGAGCTGCAGTTGAATCCACCCTGTGGAGACAGAGTCCTTTGAAATATCTGACCAGCCTAAAGACCACTGTCACAATGGGACCAGTCAGTCGTAGTGGGAATGGTCTCTGTGGAGTCTGTGTGGGCTATAGGTGGGACACAATCCCATTGTCCCAAAAACCCTTCTACTTCATCTGCTCATCCATGTGTAGCATGAGAAACGTCAAACAAAAGATATGGCTATTTTAGAATGTCCTCTATCAAGTTAGGATTTGACAGAATCTAAAATAATTCCTAATAATAACAATACATTTTCCTTTTTGCGCAGTGTCACTGAAATCCTCGGATTACATCCTATTGCAGCATGACTGCGAGCAGTAGAGCATGTTGGACGAGCCAGGTGAAACGCACTGTCCTGGCAGAGAATCCCAAGTCTGTCAGAGTGGGACACACGTCAAAGGGCACAAAGTGTGCTGGCACAGACAGTAGCCCAGAGTGTTTATCAGACGGATACCCAGCACTCGTTAGCTTATTACTCTCTTATTAGGGACATTTTTCCCCTTGCATGGGTTGGCATACTCCTGCTAACCTCTCTTCACCCAGGCTCTGTCAGAGCTGATCAAAAGATATTTCCTCACATCTCCAGACGCCGGGGGGAGAGAGAAGAAAAGAGCCAGAAGGGGGCATACTGCTCTCTCTTTACTCTGGTCTTTTGAAAAGAGCCAGAAGGGGGCATACTGCTCTCTCTTTACTCTGGTCTTTTGGTGAATGGGGACTTTTCCCTTTCTCCTTTTTTCTCTTTTTAATCTCATTCTTCCGTTAGAGAAGAAAAAATACAAGTGTTTCCCATCACATTTGGCCAAATAATTTTCAAGCATTTTCCATATCAAAAACAATTATCATCAGATAAACCCAGACTAGTCCAATGAGGCATTTTGATAATTTGACTGGCTTCCAGGCAGCCAAGACCCCCTCGAAGTGAGAATGAAAAGTGTAACTTTAGCCTCCCAGTTGTACGTCTCAATCCATAATCCTTCCCCAAAAACCTCACCAGAGCCGCCCCGGCCGCCACTCCCATGGCGTTCCCTGCCGGTGCCATGCCGTGCCGGGCTGGCCTGCTCAGATGTATGGGGCAGTCCAGTGTCAGACTATCAACCTGAAAGGGATTTTGGCTTTCTTTAGTGGTTAGCGAGGTGGTCAGGGGAGCAATGGTGGGCTCTCTCTAAGCATCTAATACCCAGTACTGGGCCTCTAGTCCGTCACAGACACCTTATCCTGGTCTCACACATCTCGGGCACACTGGACATTACCGACACCGGCCCGGTCTGGCTCTGATAGCCACAGACTGTAGCAGTGTAGATGGCAGCAGTACCGAGGTGAGTGACCCTCTCAGGGTGTTTATGCAGGTCTGTGGACAGTGGACAGTGTCTCTATGGGGATCTGTTGAATTCCAATCAGGGTCTGAATGTCCAGGCCATGCGACTCATCTGGGCTAGGCTACTATGGACAGAGGGAGGGCCGTAACATCCATATTACTTAGTGACAACCTGGCTTCATTGGATGGTTCAGAGGGCTAGATGGGTGTGGAGACGTCGGCTGCCGGTTGGCTGTCTCCTTGCAGCATTGCAGTGTTGGTGGCGTGTCCTGATTGCACAATACATTGAAAGCTAGCGTGTTAATTATCAAGGCAGACATATTTAACGTGGCATCGTGAATGTATTCTGTATATTAACCTGCTTCGTCCAGAGGCATATTTATATTTCAGAAGCAGCTTCACAAAATAGACACGAAATTGATGGCACAGATATTCTCTTATTCTCATGGTACGTTGGTCCAACTGTTACTATGGTAAAAGTGTATAAAAAATGTATTGGTTTCCAAGAAGATGTCCTGGTGATGTTGAGAAAGAGGGGCTTAATTGGACGACCTATAACTAATTGATCATGGATATGTAAATGACACATTTTCAAAGGGTTGGGAGCCTTTAATGACGTAAGAGTACCGTTACCAAAATGTTTTATTTCAAACACATCTGTCCGTAGCTACAGTATCTCTGCTTGGAGCAGCTGACTGAGGAAAAACAATAGGGGTACCTCACTACCAGCGGCCCTACTTACCTAGAGAACCTGACAGCGGACCTACCGTAGGCACATGTATAGAGTTTGGCAATATTCTACAACTGTTAATAAATGAGCTGCTAGGGAAGGGCCTTGGTCCAGTCTTTAACAGCTCAGTTGATCTCCATTGAAGTAAACAAACCCAAGGTCACCTCTGGACAGCTTGGTCTATACGTCCCGTGGTTTGGTGTGTATGTTGTCGGGGTGGGGCGTTGGGGGCAGCGGGTGTTTGAGTCAACCTAGAGGATCAGCTCATCCCATGTTGTGGGTGTGTGTTGGGGTGGGGGGTGTGTGTGTGACAGCCATGTGGCAGGCTATTACTCAATACCGTCTGGAACATTCTAAACAGGAAATGGAAACGTTACGGGGAGGCATGTGTGCCATTGTGCACATACGTTAAATAGTCTACATTACCCATTCACTGTATATCGGGGCGAATGCCTCAAAAACATGCTATTAATATAAATAATTACACATGTTTTCTTTTACGAATATTGTTCATGACCCTTATTTAGAAGGAGAGAGGCAGGACCATAGACAGCCAAGTGTATACAGTTGAATGTTTACAAAATGGTCGCCATGGTGCTAAGCAGGAAGGAGATGGAACGTTTATACGCTATGTGTTGTTTTCCCGTTGTCTGTCTAATAGACGTTTGAGAGGGTATTCAATTGTAGACACGTGGATCCTATGTTTCCCCTTAAAATAATTCTCAAAAGCTGAGCTAATACAGTATGTTATTTCTATTAACATATACACGCACCCACAGTTTAGATAACTTGTTCGGTTAGTCCTCACTAAAAAAACTAGTTGCTCATGTAACTACCTTCTGCACAAGCAACAAGCTCCATTCATCCATAAAGAGGAATATTTCTTCGCAACAGTGATACTTATAATACGTTGTGAAGGGCAGACTGAAGCGTTTCAGCATCCCGTTTCAGTTGATTGCGATATCAAACAATAGTTTTATATTCACGCTTATGTCTTTAGATTGATCCCAATTTCAACATTTCAAAATAAAAGTGGAAGGTGAAAAAGCCTATAGTGGAGGTTTACTGAAATACATCTTCAGAAAATGGTCATGTGAATCCTGGCATATCTACGTCAATAGCCAATGTATGCTATCAAAAAATGTTAGAATAGCAACCTTAATTGGGCAATAGAAATATGAAAGTACTATTACTACTCTTCCAAAATGTCCCTCCTTTCATTAAATCCTATGTATTTGTAAAATATGACAGCATCATATGAAAGTCTCTTTGAGGCTTTGTACTTGAAAGCTTTCGTAGTACGGAACTAGAAAAGCTTTCCGAATTCTTCATCTTTTTTTTTTCTCCCCGTGAGATAGGTTAACTTTGGGAAATCATGCCAGAGTTGTTCTTCTTTGTAATTGAGAATGAATAAGGTGGCTAACTTTCTCTCTGACCAGTTTCAAACTAACTCCTTTTTAGATTTAGAGGGCTATAGCTAGGAGAGGGGAAACTCGTCCATAGTGAGGCTTTGTGGTTTCCTCTATGGTGTGCACATTGTGCAGTAGGCTATGAAGAGCATTAACAAAACATACCATGAAAATATAATAGCAAAGGAGAAGTATACATTTTTCATCCTAGCCGCCAAAACCTGGATGCTAAGTGCTAGGTTTTACCTAAATACATTGGATATTAGTGTTGTGTTAATCACACATACAACACTTTAAATTGTCCTTAATATATTATATTCTAATATATAGAATATCGTCCGGTATCATTGAAAAAGCACCAAATAAATTGAATGGACCGATATAATAGCCTGTGCCTTGATTATAATGTTAACAAGTGTCTGCTTGAACTTGTTGAAAGGGTGAGCGCTCTGCTAAAAATCTAAACCGAGAATGACACAAAAGATTGATAAAGAAATGAAGATGTGTCATTGTTACTTGGAGGGGCTCTGTGAAGAGTCATGATGAGTGTGGGGGAAACACTGATGAGAGAGTTTAATGTCCCCTCTACAGATGAACGTATGAAAGACAGATGGTGTGCTTTCATTTTCACAACACTCAGAGATGTTTCACATTTCAATCTCACAGAGACAAAACATCTGACATGGGTGACAGTTTTGATCAAGTCTTAAGACTTAGTTGGTTCTCTCAAATCATTAAATGTCATAAGATTATGACTCAGGAGTCATCCATTCATGACCATTTCCCTTGAAGAGAAAAATGCGTCTCACTGGAAATAAAATAAACTTCTCCCAATTAGATCCCAACATGAAATAGCTAATGAATTTCCCGTTCTTTTGATGCCACACTTAAACTTTTACAAACAGAAAACAATTGAAAGAATTCAAAGAAAACTCACAAACAGATGGTAATTTAAAATGTGTACAGTATGCAATAATTGTGTCTTTATTGATGTTTCAGTCTTTCAGAGACAAATTGTCTGACAAAAGCTGTAAAACTTTCAAACAATGCTCGATGGCATTTATCTTTCAATTGCATCTGCATGCATTGTGTGATGTACAGAAAGTTATCACCAATCAAAAGCTATGCATGTTTAGAATTGCCCATTGTAATAGGCCTATTTCATAGCGTATATTTACTATGTGCTTACTTTTCAAATGTCTTTACCTAATAGGCGCACCTGCCTAACTACCATAGGTATTAGGGACATTATTCTGAAGTGGAATCAGAGTTACTATCACAAAACGTATTCATTAGGGATAATTTAGTTTAATTCTTTTAAAAAACATGTTTGTGTGTGCCTTAAACAAAGGCTAATGAGTTGCCTAGAAGCAAAGTCTCATGGAAACTCATCAGGGTTCTCTTTGACAGTAAGGCCAGAGAAGTTTATCTGTGTGCTGGATAAGGCTCTTTTTGTTCTGTTTCTACATCTTGTAACATTCTGTGCAGTAATTGGTTTAAACGCCAGGCTCATTTCAAAACTAGCAGCGGCCACAATACAGTGACGACTGAGGGTGTTGTGTCTGTTGAAGAAGTGTACAGAAGTACATTTTTACACATTCTTCAGACGTTGGCCAAACTTACATAACAACTTGGATTGTATTTTGTTTCAAGGATAATATTATCAAATAGATTTTAGATAAATAAATGCATATACAATTACTCCAAACTGGTGTATTCATATGTATTTTTACTGTATCGTATAAATCCATTGTATCAGTATTCAAGTTAGTCAATAAATGAATCTGAATTTAAAAAAAAAATGTTTTACAATGAACCATACATTTGTATAAAATTATTTTGGGGGATGCAGCGAACCGTTTAATTTTGTTATACGGCTTCAATATTACTGATGTGCTTTAGTGAACTTAATAATTACAGTATAATGCTCTCAATTATGCATTTTAGTGGAGTGTATTCTTACTATACTAACTGCGGAGAAGAGGTATGGTATTTATATTGTCTGTATACAGTTAAAACACTTCGGTAGAGACTTCGGTCCTCTTGAAGGCCGTTCGCTTTTCTATTTAAGAATAGTTTGAGTTGTAAGACAAGAAAATATTTTTTCTTAGTCAGATAAGTTCAATTAAAGCCTCTTGGTAATTCTTTGTGTGGGATTCATTTTGTGAAACTAATATCTGATATATCTTGGTTTTACACTGATCTGATAACAATTAACAATCAGGTGAATCAAATACAGAGAACATTTATTTCATAATGAAAATAAAATGTACCTATATAGACAATTATTTAAAATATAAAATATATCAATGATAAAATATCAATACAAAACATCTATGGAAATCATGTAACGTGATACAAATCAGAAAACCACTGTAGTACGTTTCACAAATTAAACTCAAAGCAATCATTTGAAGAATATTTATTTTGCTTTATAATGAAATGTCCCATAAAACATAATTAAAGATATAAAAAAATCTAAAGCTCTGATGCATTAGCAGGTGCGGCGATAAAAAAAAAAAAAATGCTATGGCAAAATACATTTCTTTAAGGTGTTTTTTAGCTACCACGTATTCCATTTGGTTTTAAATGTGAGCCAGTTCCAAATGGCATGTACATTTGATATGGTCTGCGAAATGATGCCCGACAGTTTTCTACCTCGTTTAGCAAATCGACATATTAATAACTATTAAGCTTATACTTACTGAGGTAATTCTGTTTATGTCATAGTAGGCCTCACCGTAACACAGAAGGAGAAATATGGAGCTAAAATGGCGGCGCCTACTGAAGGACACCGCTGTCTGACTGTCCCGTAGAAGACAGGTAATCCAGCACGATTCAAACCTAACTGAGCATAGGTGTTGCTCAGTTGGTAGCTGTTGGTGGCGCATGGCCCTTGCAACGCCGGGGTTGTGTGTTTGATTCCCATGGGGTACCAGTATGAAAATTTATAAACTCACCCCTATAAGTCACTCTGGATAAGAGTGTCTATTAAAATTGTAAAACGTGTTGTGAGAGTGGCATGATATATTAGTAGCAATAGTTTTAATAATGTACTGGTATCTTCTTATTGTATTTTTTTGCGGGGTTTTCACAAAGTAAATGTGTAATTCAAAATGACGCCTGTTCAGCCATTTTAACACTATTAGCATATGGCCCCACAATAGCGTCACTATACTTCAGTATTTGTTTTAGTATCTGTTTCATGTCATTCTGTTTATTTGTCAGGAACACACGTGACTGGTGTCCTGTTTACATGGTTCCACTTCCACACCTCAGAGAGGAGAATGGAAAGGGGCAGGTGCAGCTGACAAAGCCAGGCTTTTCAATAACCTTGGAGTACTGTAAGGGGCATGTTTCATGAACACGTAACTGCTTGGATCAATGTAAACAGTTTTAACACCTGTACTACAGGGTTAATAGCACCCTTTATTGTGTTAAAAGGGGGAGTAGAGATGACGGCAGGTGACGTCAGACTATGCATGGGGGTAAAAACAGGGAGCGTGGGGTATTTTTAGCCGATCTTCATTCAAGGACGACAAAAGAAGTGTTATATAACTTTACGTTTTTCGCCTGCCATTTTAATTTGCCCATGTCCCCTGAGCAGGGCCTGTAATCTTCCTTTCGGGAAAACGGGTCGCCATTATATAACCAGGAAGTGCCTGCCAACGTCCTGCAGCTTGTTTATGGTGACATCTTGTTGCCGGGGTGACGGGGTCCTGCCAGTGTGTCATCTTTATTAGTCTTTACGCACGGCTGGCATGGGTACCTCCCGGCAGCGGCAGCCCCAGGAGTCACCACTACCCCTCCCCTGTGCCCCTCCCCTGTGCCCCTCCTCAGTTCACGTTGACAGGCAGCTCGAGGCAGACCCACAGCCTGACCCGGAGCATGAGGAACGCTAACAGAGCTCTGATGGACCCCTATTCTAGTCAGGCATTTAGTTGGCCCACTATCACCGTCATAGTCCTCTTATAACAAATTACTGATTGCAGAGTGCTCTGTTCTACCCTGAAACCATGTATAACCATGCTCACTTACTAAAATGTCTCAAATGTCAGCCTTTGATCAATCCAAGACCATGATAGTGTGTGCATTCTTACCCACAACTTGCACTCAATTGACCATTGAGTCTTTGAAAGGGTTGTGGGCTAATTTGGCCCCAAAACAAACAAGGTACTGACCCATCCTTGATCCAACCATCTCTAAAGTACTTTTAAAAGTTGGCCATGGCAATGTGACGAAACATTTAATTATTTCTGAGATATCATGGGAAGAGCGTACCACAGCCTAAATAATAAAACACTAAATAATCCATGCTGTGACTGACTGTCGTGATTACCTTTTAATCTGAGGGCTGAATTCCTAATTCCAGGCGGGAAAGTTTCCTCCCGGGCAGCAGCAGGAGGCGCTGTAAACCAGTTGGCCTTTTGATAACGCAACGCGAGCAAAAAACAAACATGGCTGATGAGGGGGGCAGGGTTAGAAGTAAGTTTCAGTGGCTCTGCAAGTTAACGCAACATTAACATTGGATGGGCTTTTGGGAGCCTGCGGCATCGATATTAAAGAGATACCCCCTGCAACCCTCCTATCCACAGGCAGGCACAATAAGAGAGAGAAAGAATGTCCGCTTTGACCTCAGCCCGCCATCCCAAAGTCATAGCCTACTGTATGAAAGTCTGTGCTGTGTTTGGAAGCTACGTAGCCTAGCCAGGAAGCAGTCAGCGATTTAGCTTGTGCAACACAACGCGAAGCAACATGTATTAACCAAGGTGTTGTTGTGGTAGCATTAAAACATGCCTGTAATGAGTCGTTACATCTCTTTTCGGTATTATTTCTTCTAATTTTAGAATGCTGTAACCAACCACATATCCTGTTTTCAATGAAAATCCTTTGGCTGCTTCCTTATAGTCATTATAATCCGTTTGATTGCTTTTATGTATTTCATGTTTCTTTTGAAATGATCTGTGCTGAGAGTCTCCTGAGAACAGTGTGGTATGCTGTTTCAGGTCATTTCAATAGCAACGTTTTTTTCCCCGTCTATAGTTGTGCTAGAAACTCTGGGTATGTGGTGCCCAGGGGTTTGACGACAGAAATATACAAGGTTTTGATGCTTGTTTGGTTTCAGTGAACCCCAGGTTAGGCCTAGAAGGATATAATAACACGTTTACACAACCACCCAACACACACACACATACACACACACACAGCCACATCCTGCTTTCTGTCATTACATCATATCATGCGATTAGTAAAAAGCGGTATCGTGAAGTTGTTGTTGACAGGATTGTCAAAAAGGTCAGGTGACGCATTAAGGTGTAATTGACAGAAATATTATAATTAGTTGAAAAACGTAATCAGACACTGAATGGTGATGTGAGTGACAGTATTTCAATTTATAATGGAATTTGGGGTGGGGGGAATATTTTCCAGAAGATTGCTAACTAAATATTAATTTGGATAAATAAATGCCATTGACTGTATCCCTTTGGAGGCATCCCTTTTCCTTACATCTTATGGCCCAGTTTACCAAACAGACTGGGAATATTGGTAATTTGACAGCTCATTTCATACTACCCAACACTAGCAGGGCTGTGACTTTCCCCCTTTCACCCAGTTATACAGATGATGGTGGCAGACAGAACACATGCCACGTTGATGCCCTGATGGTGTCCAGGTGGTGCCCAGGTGGTGACCGGCTGTGTACGGTCTCATGTGGTCAAAGCCAGACCTAACAGAGATGATGTCTTACAATACTGGTCTTCTATACAGAACCAAGGTCAAACCGCATGGTAACCACAACCGCATGGTAACCACAACCGCATGGTAACCACAACAAGAAGAGACCATTCCCCATTACATGAGCAGAGTATATGATTTGCATAGTGTATAAATTAAAAGCCAAATAACATGATTTTACTGTGTAATAAACACTGACACTTAGGTTTTTCTACATTTCTGACAAAGCCGCTGTTATTTTTGCCTTGATTGACGGGCCGATTCGAAATTAGTGTCATCAAATTATTCTGGTAGAACATAATGAAGACCCATCGGACATAATTATAGATTTATAAATAGGTCTGTGCCTATTAATTAACCATTTTGAAACAATTGGGCGGTAGATTTTTTTCTTTAAATATCAGAATTGCGTTTGATGTGTTTTATATAGCACAGTGTACTTCTTTTAGTTAAACAGTCTCAATTACCTAATAAGAAATGATCTGTGTTGTCCTTGACACTGGTGACATCAGATAACATCCCTTTCCATATAACTGTTACGTCAACTATTATGAATTGAGATACAGCACCGTAAGCATGTCCAATGAAAATATGACTCCATCGTTATTCGTTTGTCTTGTCAAGGTCAAAGAGCGCTCTTGAATGGGGTATTACTTAATCATTGAAGCAGTAGCGGCTGATAGCGTTGTGATAACCTAGGCTCACTCAGGACTTGCTATATCCTTTGGCTCTGTGGCTCGACGGTGCTGAGGGAAGCAGTATTTTGTGACTTCGGGACACATTAAGAACCAAATCGACATTGCTGCTAGGCCTGAAAGAATAATCATGTGAGAGAAGGGGGAAAGAAATCACCAAAATGAAATTGGCAAAGCAGGCAGGGTGTACAGCACACGGCAGTGGGTTCCTCTATAAAGACATCTGCTGATTACACAGTTTGGGGAGTCCTGGTAGAAAGGAGAGGAGGCTGGCAGTGAATCGTGTAAAGAGATTGAGACCACACGACGGCCCGCTGAAAGAGCACAGCATACGATTCCATAAAGCCAGCCGCTTGGAGCATGAAGCCATAAAGACGTGAAGTGGAAAGTTGCCTTGGTTCTATTTTACACAACAGGAAAAACCTGGCTGCCCAGGGTGGCAGAATACTATTAAGGCCTGAAATCCAGTCAAGGGGCTTTCTACCGTTTGGTTCAGGCCTTCTAGCACTCGGCAGGCCCACAAGAATATTCACCACACCACATAAGCTGACTTGAATTATTCTCGCTGTCATTGTGCAACAAAAAAAAGAACACTTATTTTAAACTCTGGTGGCACAATGGTGAAAAGGAACACTGACTGTGTGCACCTGTATAAGCTATGTTGTGTGATCGCCTCCCAAGGTCGGAGGCAGCTTGGTGAATGTCATTCTTGGATCTGAATGACATGCGGATAGATAGACAGAAAGTCATGCCTGCTTGCCTGCGTGTCTGCCTGTGGGGTTCTGGTTTGGTTGCCGTGTGGCCGTGGTGGAGGTGGAGGCCTGTTTCAGGTGGCCCACGAGCGGCTGTGGTGTGGTGTGTGGGACTCCCCAGGGAGAGACACCATGTCTCCATGCTGCAGACACCTGCCGGTAGGACGCAGCAGGGGAAGCCCTGGGTGTCACAGTGCCTCAGTAAAGGGCCCAGAGCCGTCCACTTCACAGACACTGCTGAGAGATGCCGCCCACGCCATTCTGTCACGCTGCTCCTAGCCTAGTTTTCTGTTACGAATCGATGGCGGAGATTGCCAGCTATGTTGTTTCACCCTTTACCTCTATTGTGCAGTCATTCACCTTCTTTCACCACACAAAATTGAGGCCATATGGAAATGTATACAGTATGTATAATATAGCATTGACAGAGAAAGTATTGTAAATCTGAAGGAAATATTAATTACTATAGCTTATCGGAAAGATTTTATTTTACGTCAAGGGACACAATATATTTGAGAGTATTGGTTTGTTGTAATGGTTCTCATCTATAACACCTGATGCAAACACAATCAAGTCACTATTATTAAAAATATGGTAATAATGCAATATGGTAATAATGCAATATGGTAATAATGCAATAGGCTTGTAGTAAGTAAGGGATAATCAACGAGGAGCTATGCGTTCTCAGGAAATAATGCGTTTAAGGTGTGTGCCATTAACCTTCACAGTTTTATTAATTTCAAAAAAACACATGGAGCCCCAAGTTGATTATCCTGCTTTTATACCACACCTATAATTTAACATATTTGTCACTAGTAGAACGTTAGAACTTTGTTAAACATCCACTAGAAAGTCCCAGTCGCTATTAGATGGAATGTCGCCCGCCTGTTTGGAAAACAACCTGTGGTTACCTAGGTTACCCCAACCTGTGGTTACCTAGGTTACCCCAACCGGTGGTTACCTAGGTTACCCCAACCGGTGGTTACCTAGGTTACCCCAACCGGTGGTTACCTAGGTTACCCCAACCGGTGGTTACCTAGGTTACCCCAACCTGTGGTTACCTAGGTTACCCCAACCGGTGGTTACCTAGGTTACCCCAACCGGTGGTTACCTAGGTTACCCCAACCTGTGGTTACCTAGGTTACCCCAACCTGTGGTTACCTAGGTTACCCCAACCGGTGGTTACCTAGGTTACCCCAACCGGTGGTTACCTACCTCCCGAGCTTTCTCATTACTTAGAAAAACATAAAGTTGTAAGGATTCCCTCGTGCCCCTTTTCATGACGGTGCTAGCTAGCTACCGATCTGAACATTGAGCTAGCCAAGACCAACAACACAAACAAACTGACTACATAGTGAGTGGAGTTACAAACAGACTATACTAATCAAGTTAAATGTCTTACCTGTGATTAAACGTTTTCCACACACATAGCTACGTGTAGCCTACTTGGACACCGGGGCCTCACATCTCCCACTCTCCCACACCGAATAGCCTGAAGCCACAGGGCTCTTCTCGCAGGCTCTATTCCCCTACGTGGGAGTATTGCGAAAAGTAGGTCAGCATTTTTTACTTGGTTACCTGTTTTGTTTTTCCTGTATAAGTGGAAATCAATGATGAAGTTGGCTCTTTTACGAAGGCGGTCAATTAGAAAGAATGTTTGTTTGTGGGTGTGGTCAAGGGGAAGTCCTTGTTATTACTGTGAATATGGACTCCTAAAGCTACAGTAGTTACCTTGGTAACCAAACAAACAGACTTGCTAGCTTAGCTAACCAAAACATCAGTCTTCCTAAATATTGGCTCGCTCTTATGAAAATCAAATTCAACAACACCAATAATGATTTCAATTAGATTTTTTACTTTCAAAGGCAGCTCAAACATAGAACGTGTAAGAATGCTTGACAACACCGTTGGTTATCACTGTTCATTTGAGAAATTAAAAATGCCCTTCAAGCCAATCAGAAACAAGTAGGCCTAGTCAACAATGCTGTGGCTTAAGGGTGTAGTAACAGTGTAACAGCATATGTGTGGCAAGAGAGAACTATAAAGACAGAATGTGCGTTTCAAGAAAAGACTGAATCTGGGTTAAAAGAACAAATTGATTTTCGACAACTCTAAAGAGTTGTGGTGGGAGGTTGTGTGAGGTGTCAGAATTATTCTCTTTGCTTTACGAGAGTTCTGACTTATCTCACAGACTTTGATTAATATTTTCACTGCAACATAGCGTGTGATTCCATACTTTTCCCTCAAAAGTATTGAGTGATTGATAGACAGATTCAAAGGAAACGGAAGAGTCTGAGAGATTCAAAGATCCATACTTTGATATTGAGTGCATGTCTTGAAGTATTATACTTTGCCTCAATGGGTCTGGAGTTCTGGCAGAGCTGCACATTTCTGTGTTCATCCCTGACTTGCTTTTCAAGGCAGCATTCATCAGTAGTTCTGACTGGAAGGATAGCAATAC
The DNA here is from genome assembly GCA_023634145.1 of Thymallus thymallus. NCBI lineage: Eukaryota > Metazoa > Chordata > Actinopteri > Salmoniformes > Salmonidae > Thymallus > Thymallus thymallus. The sequence continues at coordinate 31,940,816 of CM042385.1, read as the reverse complement.
TGTACTGCCATCTTTGATTTGGGCAACTGGCATCTACATAAGTAGTTCTGACTGGAAGGATAGCAATACTGTACTGCCATCTTTGATTTGGGCAACTGGCATCTACATAAGTAGTTCTGACTGGAAGGACAGCAATACTGTACTGCCATCTTTGATCTGGGCAACTGGCATCTACATAAGTAGTTCTGACTGGAAGGATAGCAATACTGTACTGCCATCTTTGATTTGGGCAACTGGCATCTACATAAGTAGTTCTGACTGGAAGGACAGCAATACTGTACTGCCATCTTTGATTTGGGCAACCGGCATCCTTTCAAAATGATCTAGTGTCAGCCGATAAAGTCTGTATCTCATTAATTAAGGCAAGGTTTACATTAAGCAAAATCCTTACACAGACAACATGTTTAGGTCAGGCTTAAGTTTCTTTAGAACATCTAAAGGGCATCTGTTTCTGCCTCCGTCCAAGCGCATTTGTCCCTCTGATTATTTTGAATCAATGTGCCTGATGTGTGTTTTTCCTAAGCCTCCCCTCTCCTCCTGACCTTTCACCTATGCCCCCTCTCTGTCTTTGTTGTGCAGGTCAAAGTCCCCTTACCGACGCCCACACAGCCACATGCCACACTCCAGCATGCAGACACCCAGTCACAGGTAAGTCAGGCCCATGTGCAGCCCTCAGTGCCCCTTATCCTCTCAGGCTCACCCCCCGGTCTTCAGGTCAGACCCGGGGCCCAGCATGCGCCTGCAGCAGGTCACGGAGGACCCTTGACGGCCCGACACCCCAGAGATGGGACTCCAGGCTGGCATGTAGAGAAGTGTTTGAAGTGGGTCTGAGCAGGGCTATGTTACTTTGCCTTTAATTAGGTCCAGCAGCTGCTGCTTCCTGTTTTGAAGGACCCGGCACACTCCACCACTTCACTATCTCCCTAATCCCTTACAGGTGACCGTCAGACGCACGTCTACCTACCCGCCATGCAGGACTTAGCTGTCTAACCCCCACTCACTTAGGTGTTGCTCTGTCAATGAGATGAATGCTGAGCTACACAGTGTTGCTGAGGGGAGTCGCTCCCTAACATAGTCCTGCTTTGTTTTGGTTAGTGAGAAACAAAATGGCCGACGCTCACATCTCTAGCTCAGTGGCTTCCAGCCAAGCCAGTGTAAAATTATGGAAATATGTCTCCTATCGACCACCATTTGCCCATTATATTGTTGCAGTTGCTCTTTTATCATTCTTTAGAAACATAAGGGGTCTGAATAAAAGGCAAAAAGCATGGAGAGTTCTCTCCTGACGACAGTAAACGTTCCACTGCGTTGCTTGTCTGTGTTTTCAGCTCAGGCAAAAAGATCCTAACTGTTGGAAATTGCCCTCTGAGGGCTGACAGCTGGAAATTGATCTCAGATTAGAAGCACACACCTCTCTCTCTCTCCCTGCTCTGCTTTTTCACTCCCAAGTTGGCGGATTTTTCCTTAAAAACTCCACCAGAGATGAAAAAATAGAGAGACTTCTCAGTTGGGTTTGGCATACGAATACCCTGGACTCATTACATTAATGGGGGCCAGATTCCCCTTACTGAGCGTGCACCGATGCCCTTTGAGTTTGCCGGGGCTAGAGGGTGTGCAGCACTTTGAAAGTTGTGACCGGCATATTGAACCCGTTTTAATAGAACCCTTTGGAAGCTCCTGGTAGGATGCTCAGTAACTCCTTGCCTTTATGTCCCTGCACCTCTCTGTGTGATCTCGTCAGATAGCTGCTGCAGCCTGGGATATGGCCCGGACCGGGGAAGGGGGTGCAAGCGAGGCAAATTAGACCAGCGGTGTCCATATCTCAGTCGAGGCCATTCTTTCCTGGAGACGTGAGTCCTTAAGAACGGGCGCAGTGCAGTTCTTTGATGTGGAAAGTTGCCCGGTGTAAGACTCTGAAACAGGAGGCTTTAAGAGAGATTCAGTGGGATTCCCATCAGGGAAGAGCGGGGGAGTATGGTCTATTGTTGGTCAATTGTGCATACAGTGCTGATTTGATTACACCAGTGTCTCCTCTGCTGCTCAGACGGTCATTGAGCGCCTAGTGTACAGGCCAGGAGGACTCTATGACCGTTATGACTGTCATCGCCCATTCAACGTGAAGACACAAAGCCAAATCAGCCCACAATAAGGGGTGAACGTCAAGAATGCAGAGAGGGGTTCATAAAGAGGGCTCTCTGGGAAATGGTAACAGAAGATGGAGACTCTGGTAGCACAGAAAATGGCATCTGATTGTTTTTCATGGTAATCAATGTCTATGATGCACAAAGAATCCACAACACAAAATAATTAAAAATAAGAATTATACATGTATGCATTTTGCATATGTGCCCAACAGCTGAAAGATGTGTCGATAAAGAAGCAAAGAAGGCTGCAAGCTCATTTGCATAACAAAAACTCCCCTTAAGTACTAATAAGCCACCCTTAAGGTTAATCTCAACCAGGAATATTGATGTTAAGATAAGAGTAGAAAAATATTAGATAACTCTCTTTGGCTGCAATTAAATTACTATGCTTTAAACTGATTGAGCACTCAGTGATTTTGTTATTGATATAAGCATTAGGCAAGAGCTAGCAAGCCCAAAAGCATTCTGGCTATTTCTTGCGAGGAGGCTGAAAGTGCACTATAATATAATGATTATCTTCCTCTGATTCTCCATTCAGTGCTGTGGTGTCACTATGACTACCTGAGATGCTATTGAACACAGCACCGCCGAAAAGAAAAGCATCCCTCACAATGAAAGAAGATTATCCATAGCCGGGGAATGAGGTGGTGCTCCTTATTCAGGCAGGCAGAAATATCCTTTAAACACCCCGTAATAAGACAAGTAGCAGGCATGCACCACAGACAGACAGACAGACAGACAGACAGACAGACAGACAGACAGACAGACAGACAGACAGACAGACAGACAGACAGACAGACAGACAGACAGACAGACAGACAGACAGACAGACAGACAGACAGACAGACAGACAGACAGACAGACAGACAGACAGGGCGTTAGCAGTGTAACAGTCCCGTGTAGCTCAGTTGGTAGCACATGGTGCTTGCAACACCAGGGTTGTGGGTTTGATTCCCACGGGGGACCAGTATGAAAATGTACTCACTCACTACTGTAAGTCGCTCTGGATAAGAGTGTCTGCTAAATGACGTAAATGTAAACTACTCCAGACGGTGAGAAGAGGGGCTCCAACTGGAGAGCCTAGTGAACAAACAGACATCTACTGAGGCTAGAAGTGGCTGACTCAGGTAGCCAAGCACTAGCAGAGTGAGTTACATATCCAACTTTTGCATCCCTTATCTGTTAGCATCTGTATGAAACAGAACAGGACCATACTATATGACACTTATCTGAAAACCATGTTTGGCTGTGATGATTTGATTCTCATACCCCAGCCTTGACAGTAATGGTTTCATAAAGGCTTAGTTTTTTGGCTCAATCGCTGTGGCTTCAATATTGCTGGATCTCTTGTACTCATTAGTGATTCTATAAGCAGAGTGCATTTCACTGCTGTGGTGGCTGATACTTGTATGTCTCGCACTCTCAAGTGTGGCGGTAATTTATGCTCTTGCCAGCTCCCATCATCTTGACGTGATTCACACACTGACAAGAATCCATCTCCTTGGTATCTGGCAACAAAGAGAGGTGGGGGGGGAGATATTTAGTGACCGCTGACACAGTGAGAAAGGGAGGGAGAGTGTTTTACGAGGCAGATAGAGATCATGCTAATGCCTAACCTGACTACGTCTATTCCATAGTGCACCCTTCCTTCCTCCCTGCCACACACACAGTATAAACACACACACACACACACACACACCGTGACATAGGTGCACAAGCATACAAAAACATCCCTAAAGCAGACTGCAGCTCCCTTTCACTGCAACTAGAGTGCAAAGGTGCATTGTTTGCGCTGGACGGTTGGTTTCCTGCTTTTCTTCAAAGATAAGTATTATTTAGAGACTATGATTCATTTGGCAGCTCTCAAAAAGCTCAAGCTAGTCCGAGACATACTGTGGGTTGTTTTCAGCTGCAGAGAAGATAAAAAATGTGGCTTGGTCCGACCCCCCCCCACTCCTCTTTTCAAAGACAGACCTTTTTTCAGCTCCTAGTGGTCTTTGCACATTGGTGTGGTGACTATGTGCTTCACAGGTGGGAGTCTGCCTCCATCGAATAAGCCAGTTCACTAAGGACGGGATTTGCCGCTGTTATTTTTCTATTAGGGAAGAATTATGCTAAGCCTTCTGAAGCCATCTTTGTGTTGCTATGGCAGCCCATATTTCCTGCCGGGTTGCGACCTTGAATGACTACAGTGCAAAGCCAAGTAGCACCGAGATCCTTTGAGGATTAGGAAACGTGGGGCTCATAGTTATGCAAAACACCTCAGATATGATTGAACCTTGAAAGACTGAATGACAAGTTTATTGAGATCGCCTCTCTTTTCATCTGATCATTGTCAGTCGAACGTTCCCAATCACTTGGTATTCGTTGATCTGCAGCTTTTCCGCTTGCTTCTGTCTAGGTCAGATCTTTCTAATGGGAATTTGGGGGGATTTTCATTTATCCAGACACCCAATAGCCATATATTGTATATTAATCAGCTGTGTCTTTAACAAGATTAATCACATGATGATATCGATGCAAATCAATAAATATTTTGATCACAAAAATTGCGTAACATCTGATGGCATATGTATCACTTTGTTCAATAAAACAGTTTCATTTCCTCTGATGCAGAGATTGTAGTTCACGCTGTAGGCTAGGCTACTGTGGCCCTGGAGAGCTCCTATGTAAAGCTTTACATTATTAATATTTCAAATGCATTTCAATCAATACTGCTATTCTAAAGAAACTTGCAAAGATCATCTAAAAATTTGTTTGACATTGAGGTTTTGTTTGACTGCTTTATTCTAAATTCAAATTGGTTTTGATGCGAAGGCAACTAGAATCTGTATCAATAGATATGTTTTTTAAATGTCTTATCATTTCATTAGTGTTTTCAGGCCAGCCTTCAAAACTCAAATGTATTTTCAAGAGAGATGTATAGACAGCAACTCAAAGCTGAACCAGGGATGGGGCTTTGAACAAACGAGATTGACACTGTTGTGGTCACAAAGCACAACAGGAGACTACTTTGAAGAGGAAAGTGCTTTGGGTATCAGATATCGCCTTGGAAATAGTGTCCAAAGACAAGCTCAAGTATTAGACCTGTTGAATCGGCATACTGTTTAGGACTAGAGGAACCAGGCTTGAGTATAGAGCTACTTCCTTGACTGCTCCCAACTGGAGATCTGGAAAGGTCAAAACTTTAACTTCGGAGTTTAAACCCAGGATTAGCTAGAACAATATGTTTTATTGAAGGTTTAGTTTCCCCACTCTACCTATCAGGACTCAGGAGGGAGAGGGGACTTGCTATGCAAAAAAAAAACCCATGACAACTAGACAGGAGTTTTTATGAAATAAAGCGCTGCTATCATAGAAAAGTCTTGTCGTTGGCTTGGGAATATATATGTTTCAAGCTCAAGCTGTGTCCTTGTCAGTTGACGGGTCTGTAGAAGATGTTACACTTTCAGACTCTGCCTATGCCTTGTCAATGTGGACGCTTGAGGAGGAGAAACAAACTCTAAACCTTGTTTGCGTGACACTAGCCACTCTCAGAAACATGATTTAAACTAAATGTGTCAGTCACCCATCTCCCCTAGCAACCTAATCAATCTCCGAGGTCTCAACAGGAAGTAGGACTGTGAGTACAGTGTTTCTGTTCCTCAACCCTCTGGCATAAAATGTTCTAGTCTTTATATCAGCGTTCGGTTAGGTTGTATAGTCTTTATGTCAGTGTTCGGTTAGGTTGTATAGTCTTTATGTCAGTGTTCGGTTAGGTTGTATAGTCTTTATGTCAGCGTTCGGTTAGGTTGTATAGTCTTTATGTCAGCGTTCGGTTAGGTTGTATAGTGTTTATGTCAGCGTTCGGTTAGGTTGTATAGTCTTTATGTCAGCGTTCGGTTAGGTTGTATAGTCTTTATGTCAGCGTTCGGTTAGGTTGTATAGTCTTTATGTCAGTGTTCGGTTAGGTTGTATAGTCTTTATGTCAGTGTTCGGTTAGGTTGTATAGTCTTTATGTCAGCGTTCGGTTAGGTTGTATAGTGTTTATGTCAGCGTTCGGTTAGGTTGTATAGTCTTTATGTCAGTGTTCGGTTAGGTTGTATAGTCTTTATGTCAGTGTTCGGTTAGGTTGTATAGTCTTTATGTCAGCGTTCGGTTAGGTTGTATAGTATTTATGTCAGCGTTCGGTTAGGTTGTATAGTCTTTATGTCAGCGTTCGGTTAGGTTGTATAGTCTTTATGTCAGCGTTCGGTTAGGTTGTATAGTCTTTATGTCAGCGTTCGGTTAGGTTGTATAGTCTTTATGTCAGTGTTCGGTTAGGTTGTATAGTCTTTATGTCAGTGTTCGGTTAGGTTGTATAGTCTTTATGTCAGCGTTCGGTTAGGTTGTATAGTCTTTATGTCAGCGTTCGGTTAGGTTGTATAGTCTTTATGTCAGCGTTCGGTTAGGTTGTATAGTCTTTATGTCAGCGTTCGGTTAGGTTGTATAGTCTTTATGTCAGTGTTCGGTTAGGTTGTATAGTATTTATGTCAGTGTTCGGTTAGGTTGTATAGTATTTATGTCAGTGTTCGGTTAGGTTGTATAGTCTTTATGTCAGTGTTCGGTTAGGTTGTATAGTATTTATGTCAGTGTTCGGTTAGGTTGTATAGTCTTTATGTCAGTGTTCGGTTAGGTTGTATAGTATTTATGTCAGTGTTCGGTTAGGTTGTATAGTATTTATGTCAGTGTTCGGTTAGGTTGTATAGTATTTATGTCAGTGTTCGGTTAGGTTTGACAAAAGTGACATTCACATATTGGCTTCTTCTGTTGTTACAGTCATACCTGGCTTAAAGTGCCTTCAATGTGAGGTTTGGTCTTCTTTGATGTCTGGGTCTCCAGAGAGCCGGTTTGAGTATGCTATCTGCGTCAACTGTTCTCTCCCAGCCTCTCCTGGAAAGAGTGGCACAGGAACTGCCAGAGCAGAGATTGACTCTTTCATTTCCTACTGACTACAAATGAAGGAAGCTCAGAAAGTGTGCCAAGCACACACACACAATGAACTGAAGTCCCTAACTTTTGTTAATATTTTGCTGTGTTTAACATTAGACTATTATCTCACCTTAATATTCTGTTAACAATGTTATGTGGCACACAGGAGGCTGCTGAGGGGAAGACGGCTCATAATAATGTCCGGAATGGATCAGATGGAATGGGATATACCATTCCACTAATTTCACTCCAACCATTACCACAAGCCTATCCTCCCCAATGAAGGTGCCACCAACCTCCTGTGATGTGGCAACATCCACCACTTCCAAGATCAGACAACAAATTATGTTGGGATCCAGATTCTACAGTAACATGATTATCTCTCCAAGCATCTCTAAAAATCAATGTCATATAGTTAAAGGCCCAATGCAGCTGTTTTTATATCAATATCAAATCATTTCTAGGCAGGGGTGCAACTTTGGTTTAAGAAGTGGGGGTGGCAATTTCCGACATGTCCCCCCCTTTCTCCAGTGAAAGTTGTGCCCCTGTTTCTGGATAACAACGAAGTACCTTACAGTGATAGATTTAAATTAAAAAGGGCAAAATTGCTTTTTAGCAAAAAACATTTATTTTGCTACAACTGTCTTGGAGTGTTCTGAGAAAACGGAAAACTGCTGTTATTGGCAGAGAGATTTGGAACTTTGTTATTGGTCTATTAACCAATTCAACACATGGTGACGTCACCATGGTAAGTAGAAACTGACATGCAGACCTGCTGATTAGAAGGTCCTGTGTAGATTGTATTTTAAACCAGAAACAACACTGATCAAAATGTTTGACACTTTTAGTTCCATCAGCAGTTTATTTATTTAATTTAACCAGGCAAGTCAGTTAAGAACAAATTCTTATTTACAGTGACAGCTTAGGAACATCTGGTTAACTGCCTTGTTCAGGGGCAAAACAACAGATGTTTTTTTTTTTTTTATCTTGTCAGCTCAGGGATTTGATTCAGCAAACCTTGCAGTTACGGGTCCAACACTCTAAACACTCAGCTACCTGCCACCCCCCTGTTGTACAATGTGATATAAAACACAGGAAAAACTTAATTTTGACTGCACTGGATCTTTAATGTTGTAAAACCTAATCAGGTATGAATTCACTGTTATGCCGCAAAAGTGTCATATTCTTATAAAACATAAAATGTCAAACTCAAAATAATACAGATATCATGCTATTCCCAAATGCTAGTCATATAAGCTCACCCGTTCCCATGTCACAAGGATGAAACTAGAGCATCCTTGCAAATAATTCCTGATTATTTATTCATTCATTGAAATGGAAGGAATATGGGCTAGTTGGCCTATTTGATATACCGTCACAAGTTGCCATTCACCCATCACTCATTAGATAACGTGCATCTTAACTGAATTTACAATTTCAGGAAGAAAAGGCGTGATTAATAATGATCTGGTAATCATGTTTTAAGCCTGTAAAGACGGGAACAGATCCCTCGCGCCCCCTGCCACGCAACACTCACCTGAGATGCAACCCGAGCACCACGTGACGTCTGCCTTTCAGATCTTCGCAGGGTGAGAATGGGCATCACATTTACATTCTAGTCATTTAGCAGACACTCTTATCCAGAGCGACTTACAGTTAGTTAGTGCAAACATGTCCATACTTTTCGTACTCGCGGGGATTAGCGGGGATTAAATAAGAATATTTCAATTTACCACAGGAATTTACCTGACAGTGTCAGAATAATTATCCACCCTTCATGAAAAACGTAATTAAGGGAACCCCAAAGACAGACATCTGAAATTGTGTTTAAGAGTATTTAGTCAAATAACTAGGGAATTGATCGTATTAATAAAAATAATTAAACGAATGATTCTAGGCTAAATGAGGGTAAAAATAAAAAAAAAGGTTTGGTCCGCTATTCTTTCAAATTGGAAAGGGCCGGGTTTTTTCTTTGGTCAAGTGTGTTAAATCGTTATATATTTCACATTGCGTCCAATGTCAGTCTTCCACCATCCCCATGTAGCTCAGTCTGTAGAGCATGGGTCTTCAAACGCCGAGGTTGTGGGTTCGATTCCCACGGGGTACAAGTATGAACGTGTATGCACTCTCTACTGTAAGTAGTTCTGGTTAAGAGCGTCTGTTAAATTACTTAAATGTAACGTTTAGCCATAAGCCTGTTTGTGCTGGTATATTACACTATGCGGTTTTAACTTAGGCTACATTTCTATTATGTTGTTGCATTTTAGAGGGGGGGGGTGATAAATATATTTATGTTATATGAATTTAGCAATTAATCTCTTTGAATAATTTTTTAATATCATGCAACAGGAATATGGTTTACTTTTGTTAACCAAATTGTGGATTTTGACTGATATAATGATATATAACGTGTGTAGCCTATATAGGTTATAGGCTAAACTTAGACAGAGCCATGCACCAGTCCACGAGCATTGCTTCAATTACCTCACATGGCGGTTATATGCAGCTATATTTACACTGGTCAAGGAACAGAGAGGTTAAAGTTCACTGTTTCATTACTTTGTAGACCATGTTATAATATAGCCTATAATGTCTGCCATCAGTGGGCTATGTAAAAAATACATTTGAGGTGAATGAAATACATGTATTATTTTTAGACTGACAATACCCCCCACAAAAAAACGTCAAAACAATAATGTCTTAAAATTGTGTTTAGATTTAGATGATCAATCTCACCTGTCTGGCAGGTGTCATAAAAGTTATGCATTTGGAGCGGATATTGTGCCTTTTCCACCTGTTGAACACAGATTGTAGACCTAACAAAATAATACCACATTTAGAGATATTAGCCTATACATTGTCTGTGCTGTTAGATGATGTAGACAATTTTCCTCGTATAACAAATAGTTTTCCATGCAATTCAACATTTGTTATAATTACCTATTTGGCACTGACTTATATTCTTTATTTTGAGTTGTTGTTGAATTTGATTTCTTACTTGTTATTTTGATTGGAAATAATATAGCCGACTCATAACAATCGTCTGAAGCCTAATTTCATATAGCCTAACGATTTCTAAGACAGAGTTATATCTTAATAATTGATAATTGACAAGAAAAGTAAAAACTGAATTACGAAAAAATTGTGAGCGTGAGCGTTAAGGTTATGGTTTGATATACCAAAATGGGGAAATAATGCAGGCCTATAAACTAAACCCCTGCTGAACTTAACTTGTCAACAATATCTATAATACTTCAGATCATTGAGTTGGTGTGATTCAAATATTTGACGGCCTACGACAATTAAACCAACAAACCTTGTCAGTGACATGCTGATAATTCACAGTAGCCACAAGTTTTCACACACTTCGGAAATCAGAATAATCTGTTATTTTGATGATCAAATAAAATAAAATGTCATTAGTCACGTGCTTCATAAACAACAGGCGTAGACAGTGAAACGCTTACTTACGGGACCTTCCCAACAACGCAGAGAGAAAATTAGAGACATTTTTAAATAACACTAGGAATAAAAACAGTAATGAGTAACGATAACTTGGCTATATACACGGTCGAAGTACCGAGTCGATGTGCAGGGGTACGAGGTAATTAAGATAGATGTGCAGTGGTACGAGGTAATTAAGATAGATGTGCAGGGGTACGAGGTAATTAAGATAGATACTTATAGGTAGGGATAGATGCGCAACAGGATAGAAGAGAATCTGTAGCAGCAGTTATGTGAGTTAGTGCACTCCACACAGTTAAAATATACAAAACATCTCTTCTCCATAACTCGCTGTGTCGCAAAAAGTAACAGTAGGCTATATTTGCATATATTACGAAATAATATTGTGTATATTAATCTCGAAATTGCAAAACTGCGGGATTCTCTGAGTGTGAAATTATTAATATACACCGTTGAATAGGCCATAACCTAGGCTAGACTGCTGACTATATTTACAGGTGTGTTTTGGCGGACATGGCTCGTCCCTCGGGGGTGAAGCTCTCTTTAGGACACTTTAGCCAAACCAAAAGAAAGTTACAATGGGATTTATTCAAGGCTCCTGAAGTGTTCTTCACATATCGCCCCGAGAAGGCCCCTTTTCACTAGAAGGCGATGCACCACTTCAGCATTTATGTCCGGCGGAAAAAAGATGAGGCCCTCCTCTATCCCATGTAAACACGGCGCTATGCATTGTGTAAATTACGTGGATTAGTCTCCCTTTGTTGGACGAACACTGGACCTCAATGTACACACAGGGGCTGATTCAAACCTCCTCCAAAGACATTTGGCCTTAAATGACAAAGTTAAGGAAGCGTTACATCCATTTCACTGCACTAATATTTTAACCGGAAATAGGTCGTCAAAAAATACCTGATATTGTTGAATATGAGTTGTTTTCGGTGTCTGGAAAAGGCTGGATTGTGATGTGAAGGGAAAAAACGTGACTTCTGATTTCGGGTTTGTGCCCTGAAATGGCCTTACCTTATTTTCTATCGTTTCAATTACAAAGCAATAATTTTTCACAAGAGTACTATTTAGGCTACAGTAAGCCATATAAGCAGTGTGTATAATATTATTGCGCAATGCAACAACCGCGTAACAATTATCACAAGGCTACAATGCGATAACAAAGTCAATGCAACAATAGAAGGAAAGATGAGGACAGCAAATTGTTTCGAAATGAGTTCAAAATTCGTTCATCAAGAACTGGGTTATGAGTGTGAATGTTTCCTTGGTGACCATGATTCTGTATGCGTTTTTCTGTTTCTACTATTTCAGTTAGACTAACTTTGATTGAATATTAGCCTATAGTCAACGTTTTAAAAAATATGTTAACTTTATAGGCATAAAGTCAAATAACTACTTATTAAAGTTTTGTTGATGCCTTAGCCTAAAGTTAATCCTCGACAAAACATGTCTTTGTTTGATTGATGGCTCACTAAATGTGAATGGTACAAATTTCAGAGGCCGATAAGTTATAATATTTAGTTACAGAACATTTCTCAAATATGAGCGCCTAAATTACCTTTAAAATTGCCAGTATCATTAATTGTTTTTGAAAAGACACAACACGAAAATAAGTCTCAGGGAACCACTGTATATAAATAAAATAATTGACATATTAAACTGTAGTGACTGTCAGAAATGTGTTCTCAAATTGTGCAATGAGTCAACTTAGCTTTTTGGTTGTAAAGTTTCTCTAAACTAACCCAAACCCTTACCATACCTTCTCATATGTGGTTGCCTATACATGTACACAGGTTGCACATGCCTTGTTTTAAATGTAAAACATTGGAAAATAGGTATTGATTCATTGTGTGTCCACATGTTGGACTGCTTTCTAACCTGAAATGCCTCTAACTTACAATAACCTGCATGTTGTGTTTGTTTGATAATGGCTGTATAATAAATGTAGCTTCACGTTCTTATGATCACATTTGAATCCATTTCCGAAACATAGATCTGGATTTCAGTCCTCCGCTTACTTCTTTAATTGAGGTCTGAAAGAGTGTGGCAGAAAATGATTGTCTGTCTCTGAGAAATTAATTTGTGATAGGACATCACCATTTGTGGAATTCTGTCTAATAAATGACCCATTATATTTCATATCATGTTATATGTATGATTTGAAACCACCTTAAAAAAACGTATATAAGATTATATAATGAGAACAAGATGATGACAGGATAACATGAATCTAACATGTTTATTTGAATTGAATGTTCAATTCTAATTATAGGGCGTTCCGATATCGAGTGATTTAAACCGTGATTAACTGAACAGATCGTTTTTTTTTTTTTACCTCTCGATTGATGTAAAACATTCAAAAGTAAAACGTGAACAGTTTCTCTCTCATTCACTCCTTTTCCAAACACTTTGTCAAAATGTTGTCATGTCAAAATAAAAACGACCTGTTAGAAATTCAACTATTATCAAAATAAGATTGTTTTAAATTCAAAAGGCACGGAATTGTCCTCGAAGCTTGAATATGGTCCACAGTATTTGCGAAATTAAAAAGATATAAAATAATAAGACAAATGAATAGTTTTACAGAAGAACGTCTTGCCTTGACGAAATGTGACAGAAACGTTTCACTGGCTTTTTTTTTTGTTTGTGTCTGGACGTACGGGAGTCAATCACATTTCGCAGCAGTTATTGCCTCTCTTGCGCACCTGTGACCTATGAAGACGTGACTTCAGGTGTGCAAAAGTTGATATACATAGAGAAGATAGTCCATGTTTTTTTTTTGTTTATATTGAACGAATTCGGAGTGTTTCATTTATATGACGTAAATGTGCTTTTTTCTAGGTAATGTATCGTTATGCGATTTAATGCAGCGATGAAATGATAATGTATCAGACAAAAAAAACGAATTAGATAATGACTTTCATAATGTGTCGGCTGTATATTGTTAACATGTTAACATGTTACTAGAAACAGTACTGCTTTTGTGAACCTGTCTCTTGCCTGACAATCCAACTTGGTTTCCTGAAATAACGTGTCATTCTTTCTTATTGACTGAAGTTGTGTTTTCTTATAGTCTAAATTGTAAAGATATATTGATCTATGGTATAATATAAGTATAAGTATTTTGAGTATTTCTTTTATTTTGTCTCGTGCCTGACAAGCATTTGACTAAGCAATGCAGGCATAACTTGAACATCTATACACTTGAAGACAACGTTTTCAAATCAGCTGCAACGATGAAACCGTTCATGATGGACAATGTCAGATTTGAGTTGCTACTGTATACGATTCACAAGACGCATGCGCCATGCTGCTGTGACGCAGTGAGCAGTGAATATCTATTCATCAAGAATGATACATGTTCGTCATAAAGGGTTAATTCATAAAAATCACTGCCAAGGTTATTTTACCATATTTTACCATTTTTGACAAACAGGTAAATAGCCTACACCACAAAACCCAGAAAACATGCATCACATAACTCATATGAATCCAGTTTGATGAATAAGCCTCAATATTATTTCCATCTGAAAGCATGACCTGACGTTCTTGTATGATTCTAAACCAAAGCTGTCATTGTTGCGTCTTTTATCAGGCTGCCGACTGATTTAATTGGGCTGTATTTTACTTTGTGTGTAGGACGAGCCAACAGAACATCTGACCATGAAGCTTGCCAGGCTGTCGATCCTACAGGTCTGCAATCACAGAAACATCATATAATTCTCCATTCATATAAAGGTAGGGAGATTGCCAAAATGTTTGTTGTCAAATGCACATCATACGTATGGAGGTACTGGGCAAAATAAAAGTATAAATTAGAATGGAATTGTAATCAATGCATATCCTTCTCAAGTCAACAAATGGGATAGAGGACCCTAGTCTAAATGTAAGCCGGGCAGAAGGATGACCCTGCATTGCAGTAAGGAAAGGTTGGACGATGACCAGAGGGGAGAGAGGACAGACGATACAATTACGATTGAGACGAGTAGTCTCAGAATATGACGTCTGGTAGAGAAGGACTCGTGTGACATCACAAATATTTATTTAACTAGTCGAGTCAGTTTAGAACAAATTCTTATTTACAATGACGGCCAACCTACAGGGTCAGCCCCTGGAGCAAATCAGTGCTCGGGCATTGGAACCAGCGACCTTTCTGTTACAGGCCCAACGCTCTAACCGCTAGGCTACCTGCCGCCCTAAAAGACACGGTAGCAGCGACAGCAACACTTTACGTTACAGTGGTATAATTTCAGACTAACTACATGGGAGGAGTAAATTATATTGAATCCAGACAGGTGATTGTAGGCTTCGGCATAGTACTTAACATTACAAAATCGGTACATGCAAAACCTTGACATTTAAAGTAACAAATGGTGCATAACTGCATGTACTTACAAACTTTTAACACAGTAATTACATACATATTTAGTTACATTAATATAGGGCCAATTAAATGTCAAAGGTGCCTGCAGGGATGAAGTCATTAGGGTGGAGGGGACTATAATATCCCATTAAAGAAGTGTAGTAGAGAAGGATGAAGTCATTAGGGTGGAGGGGACTATAATATCCCATTAAAGAAGTGTAGTAGAGAAGGATGAAGTCATTAGGGTGGAGGGGACTATAATATCCCATTAAAGAAGTGTAGTAGAGAAGGATGAAGTCATTAGGGTGGAGGGGACTATAATATCCCATTAAAGAAGTGTAGTAGAGAAGGATGAAGTCATTAGGGTGGAGGGGACTATAATATCCTAT
Source organism: Thymallus thymallus (assembly GCA_023634145.1). Lineage (NCBI taxonomy): Eukaryota > Metazoa > Chordata > Actinopteri > Salmoniformes > Salmonidae > Thymallus > Thymallus thymallus. The sequence continues at coordinate 31,925,499 of CM042385.1, read as the reverse complement.
TAAAGAAGTGTAGTGGAGAGGGATGAAGCCATTAGGGTGGAGGGGACTATAATATCCTATTAAAGAAGTGTAGTGGAGAGGGATGAAGCCATTAGGGTGGAGGGGACTATAATATCCCATTAAAGAAGTGTAGTAGAGAGGGATGAAGTCATTAGGGTGGAGGGGACTATAATATCCCATTAAAGAAGTGTAGTGGAGAGAGATGAAGTCATTAGGGTGGAGGGGACTATAATATCCTATTAAAGAAGTGTAGTGGAGAGGGATGAAGCCATTAGGGTGGAGGGGACTATAATATCCTATTAAAGAAGTGTAGTAGAGAGGGATGAAGTCATTAGGGTGGAGGGGACTATAATATCCCATTAAAGAAGTGTAGTGGAGAGGGATGAAGTCATTAGGGTGGAGGGGACTATAATATCCCATTAAAGAAGTGTAGTAGAGAGGGATGAAGTCATTAGGGTGGAGGGGACTATAATATCCCATTAAAGAAGTGTAGTGGAGAGGGATGAAGCCATTAGGGTGGAGGGGACTATAATATCCTATTAAAGAAGTGTAGTAGAGAGGGATGAAGTCATTAGGGTGGAGGGGACTATAATATCCCATTAAAGAAGTGTAGTGGAGAGGGATGAAGCCATTAGGGTGGAGGGGACTATAATATCCTATTAAAGAAGTGTAATATTCCTACCCTGTTAGAAAGAGCTAACACTGAGTAGGAGGAATGAAAAAGATGAGGGTAACCTTTCATCAGTGTGTGGGAGTGTCCTTCTTCTGTAAGTGAAGCGTGAAGGTGAGGAGGCAGGTAGCACGGCCTGACACAGACAAGGTGGATTGGTTTGCCCTCTTACACAGAATAAAATAGGAAGATGCTTCATTATCCATTGTCACATTGTATAGTTTATATGCCAAGTCACTGTTAATCATTTATATGCATGTGTGCCCAAGTCTGTATGACCATGTGTGCGTGCGCGTGCGTGTGTGTGTGTGTGTGCGACTGTGCATGTCTGTATGTCTATGCTTTCTCTGCTCCCCATTAGTGAAGTTGAACCCGTGTTGAGCGAGCCACATCCCCTGAACGCACCAGGCTCCATTCTAGCAGGAGCATGTTCAAATGTTCACATTCTACCCCCCCCCACCCCCCCCCCCCCCCCACATCACTTTTGTCCTAAGAGGGCAATTAAGGAAACAAACGTTTTCCCCCAGATTAGCTGACTGCCAGCTTTGCATACTAATGGAATGCCAAGTGGTTACAAATAGTGAGTGCTCTAATTACCGGCACTGTTTTCAATCAGAAATTGCTCAATTTCCCAGGATGAGGTCTCCATGACTGTAGAAAAACACAATCTGACAGAAGCTAGAGACAATCATCATCTCTGTGTGTGTGGAGTGTGTATATCTGTGTGTGTGTGTGGTGTGTGTATATCTGTGTGTGTGTGTGGTGTGTGTATATCTGTGTGTGTGTGTGGAGTGTGCATATCTGTGTGTGTGTGTGTGGAGTGTGTATATCTGTGTGTGTGTGTGTGGAGTGTGCATATCTCTGTGTGTGTGGAGTGTGTATATCTGTGTGTGTGTGTGTGGAGTGTGTATATCTGTGTGTGTGTGTGGAGTGTGCATATCTGTGTGTGTGTGGAGTGTGTATATCTGTGTGTGTGTGGAGTGTGTATATCTGTGTGTGTGTGTGGTGTGTGTATATCTGTGTGTGTGTGTGGAGTGTGCATATCTGTGTGTGTGTGGAGTGTGTATATCTGTGTGTGTGTGTGTGGAGTGTGTATATCTGTGTGTGTGTGTGGAGTGTGCATATCTGTGTGTGTGTGGAGTGTGTATATCTGTGTATGTGTGTGGAGTGTGTATATCTGTGTGTGTGTGTGTGGAGTGTGTATATATGTGTGTGTGTGTGGAGTGTGTATATCTGTGTGTGTGTGTGTGTGTGTGTGTGTGTGTGTGTGTGTGTGTGTGGAGTGTGTGTATCTGTGTGTGTGGAGTGTGTATATCTGTGTTTGTGTGTGGAGTGTGTATATCTGTGTGTGTGTGTAGTGTGTATATCTGTGTGTGTGTGGAGTGTGTATGTGTGTGTGTGTGTGTGTGTGTGTGTGTGTGTGTGGAGTGTGTATATCTGTGTGTGTGTGGAGTGTGTCTATCTGTGTGTGTGGAGTGTGTATATTTGTGTGTGTGTGTGGAGTGTGTCTATCTGTGCGTGTGTGGAGTGTGTATATCTGTGTGTGTGTGTGTGTGTGTGTGTGTGTGTGTGTGTGTGTGTGTGTGTGTGTGTGGAGTGTGTCTATCAGTGTGTGTGGAGTGTGTATATATGTGTGTGTGTGTGTGTGTAGAGTGTGTGGAGTGTGTATATCTGTGAGTGAGGAGTGTGTATATCTGTGTGGAGTGTGTATATCTTTGTGTGTGTGGAGTGTGTATATCTGTGTGTGTGTGTGTGTGTGTGTGGAGTGTATATATATATGTGTGTGTATATCTGTGTGTGTGGAGTGTGTATATCTGTGTGTGTATATCTGTGTGTGTGGAGTGTGTGTGTGTGTGTGTGTGTGTGTGTGTATGTGTGTGTGTGTGTGTGTGTGTGTGTGTGGAGTGTGTATATCTGTGTGTGTATATCTGTGTGTGTGGAGTGTGTGTGTGTGTGTGTGTGTGTGTGTGGAGTGTGTATATCTGTGTGTGTATATCTGTGTGTGTGGAGTGTGTGTGTGTGTGTGTGTGTGTGTGTGTGTGTGTGGAGTGTGTATATCTGTGTGTGTATATCTGTGTGTGTGGAGTGTGTGTGTGTGAGCGTGTTTGTATCCTTGTGTGACTGTGAGTGTGTGTATGCAAATAAGTTAATCTGCCATTGTGTGTGTGTAACAGACGCAGGCAGGCACAGCCCTCTCCATCACTGGTGCCCCTGACAACACAGGAAATGGATCCCACCCGGTGGCAGCCTCAGCCTCCACACTGTTAGCACCACAATTATCCCCCATTCATTCAAACGCTGGATGAACCACATAAGGCAAACTGTGATTCAGTGATGATGAGCGCAATGTGAGACCATGGGACTGGCCTGGCAATTTGATGTAATTGTGCTGCTGTGATCTTCTATAGAAGGTGAAGCACCTCATTTATTGTGCCATTGGAGGGAGAAAATTAGAATGAAGGAGTCTTTGGTTTTAGGTGGACACAGTAGTAATATCTGGGAGAAGTACAATGGAGTAGTATCATGTGGCTGAGATCAAACAGAATGGGGGGGAATTAACAGTGGTGTAAAGTACTTAAATATAAATACTTTCAAGTAATACTTATGTAGTTTTTTGGGGTATATGTACTTTACTTTACAACTTATAGTTTTACTTCACTACATTCCTCAAGATAATAATGTACTTTTAACTCCATATATTTTCCCTGACACCTAAATGTACTGGTTACATTTTGAATGGTTGCAGAACCAGAAACTGGTCCAATTCACACACTTATCAAGAGAACATCATTGGTCTTCCCTACTACCTCTGATCTGGCGGAATCACTAAGCACAAATACTGTATTTGTAAAGTCTGAGTGTTGGAGTGTTCCCCTGGCTATCCATACACGTAAAAAGCAAGAAAATGGTTCCATAAGGTTTGCTTAATATAAGGAATGTGAAATTATTTATACTTTTACATTTACTTTTGTTACTTAAAGCGATACTTCGGGATTTTGGCCATGAGGCCCTTTATCTACAGAGTCAGATTAATTGATGGATACTATTTTCATGTCCAGTATGAAGGAAGTTAGAGGTAGTTCCACAAGCTAACGCTAACTAGCGTTAGCACAATGACTGGAAATCTATGGGTATCTGGTTGGAAAGGTGGCAGGGCAAGGAACGGACAGCCTTCCACCACCATGGCCATGGAGAGCTCTGGGGACGGCACGGAGCACGGGAGAACCCAGTGACCTTTAACTAATGGAGGTCTGGCCTCTGATCAATGCACTGAGAGACTGGCAGAGGCCATCTTGTCCTTTCACAGTGAGACGGGATTAGAGGCGACGGAGGGCTGCAGCCAACAGGCACGCCATGGGGCCATCGACCCTGCCACTCTCCCATCCTGTGGGTGACAGCTGTGCCAGCGGGCCTGGGGATGGTAATGTCATGATGCCACTCTGCCCTACCACCGAGGAAGGACAGCCAACCACTCCGTCTCTGTGCTGTAGGGAGGGAGGGAGGAGGAAAAGTCACTGCAGATTTATGTAGTTAATAATGGCAATTGTGGCTTTGTGGTCAAATGGAATCAGCTTTACAGGTGTAGGATCTTAATTTGATCACCCTGTTGCAGGAGAACCATCCTGCAATGCAGGACATTACAAAGTCTTCTGAAGGTTATAATTTCCACTTTGAAATGTCCTTTATGAAAAATGTATTCGAATTCCATTAATAATTCACATTTCCTCTTGCTACAGGATTATTTTCTTGCTGTAGAAAACTGGCTCAAATTAAGATCCTGCACCTGTATCAGTATACTGTAAGAATCTGACGAAAGACCAAGTCCAAGTGTTTATAACAATTTTATGGCCAGTTTTACATTTAAATGTAGTGTAATTATAGTTTCGGCAAAGACATAAGCCAAGTTTAGGGCAGTGTAAAATGTTTGCATTTTCTGTGTTTTTAACTTGAAATGCAGATATATCTGAGACACCTGAATGACATACAGCTCAATACACATTAGCATAGAACAACAAATTAACAACAGTTTTTGCATCGTAATGAGATACTAACTTCCTTACAATCATGCAAAGCAATTCATAAGACCAACCGCACATAAATCACATTCCATATGGAGGGAAAAAAGCTCAGAGATAGATTTGGCCAGATTTCTCATTTTATTATCATTATCATTAACAGTAATGTGATACTCAAACCTCCTGTGACCTTTTCCCAGCATCCTCCATTTTCAGAAGGGCCACTCATTAGCATGAGCAGAAGGCAAAGTGCAGAGAGAGAAAGAGAGAGAGAGAGGGGGAGAGGGAGATAGTGAGATAAAGATTGATAGTGTACACTATACAGTCGATTATACATGGAGAGAGAGACAGAGAGAAGAGAGAGAGAAGAGAGAGACAGAGAGAATAGAGAGAGAGAGAATAAAGAGAGAGAGAGAAAGATGGATAGATAGTGCAAACTGCACAGTCCGTAATGTACATATCAGATCGCTGATGTCCTTTTATATGGTGCTCCTCAATGTACATTCCTTTTATATGGTGCTCCTCAATGTACATTCCTTTTATATGGTGCTCCTCAATGCACATTCCTTTTATATGGTGCTCCTCAATGTACGTTCCTTTTATATGGTGCTCCTCAATGCACATTCCTTTTATATGGTGCTCCTCAATGCACATTCCTTTTATATGGTGCTCCTCAATGCACATTCCTTTTATATGGTGCTCCTCAATGCACATTCCTAAAATTCAAATGCAATCCAAAACAATTTAGAAGTTGAAACACATGACGACGTCATGCGGTCGCCACGGGCCAGTGGTGGGGCGTACTGTCTGTGTGTGATTAGCATGCAGTTACACTTACTGTACATTTGGCCATAAGCCCCACCGACAGACCGTCTGAGGAGAATATGGGGCAATCTGAGCGGGGCATGTCTGGCCTGTGACAGGCTCAACTTGCCAGTGTTTCCTCCTTATCAGGAGCTGGGTGAGACTAATTGAAAAGCTACTTATGTTTTCTTCCTCTCATATAAATGGATTACAGTCTTTGCCTCCATGCTTTGGTCCTATGTTTACTCAATGAGATTTGACACTGGAGTGGAGGGATAGGTCCACTCCCAATTTGATCCCACACGCCCAGCCCGCTTCTGCCCAATTCCATACTAACCATCAGTCTCTGTCTCACACCGTTGTGTGTTTGTTATCTTATCAGGCCAATAAAATGGACCATCATACTATATATACTGTATAAACATGGTAATATATGTATACATGTGGGTATATGGTATGGGGAGGCTGACACCCTTGGTCAGGGACTTATGGGGGGGTGAAGAGAGAACCCTGTGGATCCACTGAGTGGTGAGGCAGACTCCCCAGCCTCCTGCTAGGATTTGTTGGAATGTGAGAGAGGAGGATTTTAGCACCAGGCGAGCCACGCCAGAGCCACGCAGACTTCATGCCATCTGTCTCCCCCCTCCGTCCTCCCTTTGCCAAACTCATTAGACCCTTTTTTTCTCTCCTTTTCATCCCTTGTTCACAAGACTAGGGGACATACTGGGATCTGGAGGAAATAATGGAGGGAGGAAATGGAAGAAGAAGCTAAATAAACAGATTTAGAAATCTAGGTTCATTAATATGTATTCATGATGTACTGACAGCCTGAACGACGTACACTGGGGGCCAAAAGTTTGGAATATTACTCATTCAAGGGTTTTTCTTTATTTGCACTATTTTTTATATTGTAGAATAAAAGTGAAAACATCAAAACCATGACATAACACATATGGAATCATCTAGTAACCAAAAAAAGTGTTAAACAAATAAAAATAGATTTTATTTGTGAGATTCTTCAAAGTAGCCACCCTTTGCCTTTATGACAGCTTTGCACACTCTTGTTGGCTGCTTTTCCTTCACTGCGGTCTGACTGAAATTTGGTTGAGGTTGGAACCAAAAATCTCAAATTTGGACTCCAGACCAAAGGACAAATTTCCACCGGTCTAATGTCCATTGCTCGTGTTTCTTGGCCCAAGCAAGTCTCTTCTTCTTATTGGTGTCCTTTAGTAGTGGTTTCTTTGCAGCAATTTGACCATGAAGGCCTGATTCACACAGTCTCCTCTGAACAGTTGATGTTGAGATGTGTCTGTTACTTGAACTCTGTGAAGCATTTATTTGGGCTGCAATCTGAGGCTGGTAACTCTAATGAACTTATCCTCTGCAGCAGAGGTATTTCTGGGTCTTCCATTCCTGTGGCGGTCCTCATGAAGCTGGTTGAGAGAATGCCATGAGTGTGCAAAGCTGTCATCAAGGCAAAGGGTGGCTACTTTGAAGAATCTCAAATATAAAATATAATTAATATTAATTTGTTTAACACTTTTTTGGTTACTAGATGATTCCATATGTGTTATGTCATAGTTTTGATGTCTTCACTTTTATTCTACAATGTAAACAATTGTGCAAATAAAGAAAAACCCTTGAATAAGTAATATTCCAAACTTTTGGCCCCCAGTGTACAGTATCTGTATCGCAGATACTGTACACTTCAAATTGAGTATGTGATATCAAAGTTTAATGACCATAAAACACATTCAAGAGTCAGTAAAGTCTAGCACTGTAATGAAGGCATCAATGTCAAAAGGGTATTTATTTTAATAATAACTTTAATAACTCTGGCTGAATATTTCTTTATGCTGTATGTCCAGTTTTTGATTGGTAGGACTGTGAGGTAATGAAATAGAAGCCTGTTGTGATTCGTCAGAAATATGTCAGAATCATTATCATAACTGTCAACATGGTGTCATATACGCCCCCATTACTTAATGATCTAATGAACCTGGTTGTGTTGTTGATGTGTTCATTTGAACCATTAATGAAGTCAAGAGAGTAATGCAGTATATGTACTGTATGCCATCTACAAACCTTAATTGACCAGGTCCACTTTGCATCCATAATTCCCTGAAAACAAACATTTTTCCAACATGAAGCTTTTGACAAACAGATTACACATTTAACACATTCCAAACAACCGCTCAATCATAAACAAGTTGAGGAGAGCTCAGGATCAGGATTCAGTGGGCATAATGAAATTCAAAACAGATCCCCTCATCAAATGGCTCTGTGAGCCGTGTGGTGGTCTGATGGGGTTGACCCCTCACCCTCTCCCTGTGGGGGGCGGCTGGGGAGGGAGGCGCGGGAGATCACATGAAGGCCCTGTTCTGGCTCCATGTCCAAACAGCCTGGTCTGTTCAGGAGGAGGGTGGAGGGGTGGAAGTGTGCCCCCTCGTCCTAAAGAGAGCACCAGGTGGCAGGGACGTGGGCAGGGGGCTTTTGATGCTGACCCCTGGTCTCTGGGCTGGGATGGCCCTAGTCATTGATCCTGCCAGGGAAGGGAGGGGAGCCAGGTGCCCCTGGTGGGGATGGGGATCAGCTGCTACAGTCTGGGTATGGAGGAGAGATCTCTGGGCCACACTGGTCCCAGTCACGCCACTTGTCACAGGCCCAGTGTTTACTGGCTGTGATGTTGTAGACAGGGTGATGGTCTAACACTGGCAGCAATAGGGAACAGATATAGTACCAGTACCAGCCAAAAGTTTGGACACACCTACTCATTCAAGCGTTTTTCTTTATTTGTACTATTTTCCACGTTGTAGAATAAAAGTGAAGACATAACACATATGGAATCATGTAGTAACCAAAAAAGTGTTAAACAAATCAAAATATATTTTATACAGTATTTGAGATTCTTTAAAATATCTGCTCTTGGCATTCTCTCAACCGGCTTCACCTGGAATGCTTTTCCAACAGTTCCCACATATGCTGAGCACTTGTTGGCTGCTTTTCCTTCACTCTGTGGTCCAACTCATCCCAAACGGGTGATTGTGGAGGCCAGGTCATCTGATGCAGCACTCCATCACTCTACTTCTTGGTCAAATAGCTCTTACACAGCCTGGAGGTGTGTTGGGTCATTGTCCTACTAAGCGCAAACCAGATGGGATGGCGTATCGCTGCAGAATGCTGTGGTAGTCATGCTGGTTAAGTGTGCCTTGAATTCTAAATAAATCACAGACAGTGTCACAAGCAAAGCACCACCACACCATCACACCTCCTCCTCCATGCTTCACGGTGTGAACCACACCTGCGGAGATCATCCGTTCACCTACTCTGCGTCTCACAAAGCACAAAACCAAAAATCTCAAATTTGGACTCCAGACCAAAGGACACATTTCCACCAGTCTAATGTCCATTGCTCATGTTTCTTGGCCCAAGCAAGTCTCTTCTTCTTATTGGTGTCCTTTAGTAGTGGTTTCTTTGCAGCAATTCGACCATGAAGACCTGATTCACACAGTCTCCTCTGAACAGTTGATGTTGAGATGTGTCTGTTACTTGAATTCTATGAAGCATTTATTTGGGCTGCAATTTCTGAGGTGCAGTTAACTCTAATGAACTTATCCTCTGCAGCAGAGGTATTTCTGGGTCTTCCTTTCCTGTGGCGGTCCTCATGAGAGCCAGTTTCATCATAGCGCTTGATGGTTTTTGCGACTGCACTTGAAGAAATTTTCAAAGTTCTTGACATTTTCCGGATTGACTGACCTTCATGTCTTAAAGTAATGATGGACTGTCGTTTCTCTTTGCTTATTTGAGCTGTTCTTGCCATAATATGGACTTGGTCTTTTACCAAATAGGGCTATCTTCTGTATACCACACCTACCTTGTTACAACACAACTGAACCTCATGAAGCTGGTTGAGAGAATGCCATGAATGTGCAAAGCTATCATCAAGGCAAAGGGTGGCTACTTTGAAGAATCTAAAATATAACAAACAAAAAAAGAAAAACCCTTAATGAGTAGGTGTGTCCAAACGTTTGACTGGTACTGTATATAATACACGTAAAAAAAAAAAAACATGTTTTTTGGACAGATGTATGAACAAATCGTACATGTGACAACATGTTTTTGGGGAAAAAAATATATATTTTCACGAGTCAGACTTGGTTTTCAGACACATGTTAATTTTTCATATGACTTACAAATGTGATTTCCCAAAATATCACATAAGTTTCATGTGTGCTTTTGTAACCGGCAAGATTAGAACCTGAGTCTCCCACATGAGAAGCCACTGTCTTGAGTATTAGACAAAGATGGCCGACACTGGGTTTCTCTTCCAATGTACTAATAACTGCCAAAATAAAGGAAACACTTGATTGGCTACTGGCATTTAAAGGCCCTTTTCGGCAACCTGATTGGTTAAAATGCCTTACGTGCCTCGCAGCACTTCCTTGTTTGAAATTATATCCCGCGAAGAATCCACATAAAGAAAATATACCTACAGTATGTGAATAAAAATAGGCGATCTCAGTTAGCCAATGCGGGAAAAGCAGTGAATGAAAGAAAAAAAATAGCTTGATCAGCCGATGGAGGCCGTGTCAGTACAGGTACCTAGAGGAGGAAGAGGAGGTGATCAGCTGATGGAGGCCGTGTCAGTACAGGTAACTAGAGGAGGAAGAGGAGGTGATCAGCTGATGGAGGCCGTGTCAGTACAGGTAACTAGAGGAGGAAGAGGAGGTGATCAGCTGATGGAGGCCTTGTCAGTACAGGTAACTAGAGGAGGAAGAGGAGGTGATCAGCTGATGGAGGCCGTGTCAGTACAGGTAACTAGAGGAGGAAGAGGAGGTGATCAGCTGATGGAGGCCGTGTCAGTACAGGTAACTAGAGGAGGAAGAGGAGGTCGCCGGCAGCAGCGCGTCGAGACGCAAATTAGTTGAGATGGATGACAGCTAGCAGCGAGGAACCAGACAGCAGCCATCAGTGGCATTTATTCCACATGTCACAAATAAACCAACTTGTACACCGGACTGAAAATCCCCACAGAACCCACCAACCAGGGATTGTGTAATTCTGTCATGATAGAATGTGCACACTGTGAAGGGGTGATGGTGATGAGTTTAGGAGGGGTGTTTACACTTCCTCCAGGCTTGCAGGAGTGCTCCAGGGGAGACGTGGCATTTGATAAAAATGTGAGGATGGTTCTTCTAGCCCACGAACTTGGACTTGGTTATGTGTAACTGGTGTGAAACGGCTAGCTAGTTAGTGGTGCGCGCTAGTGGTGACATGCAGCTTGCTCCGTAAGGGCCGCGGCTTTTGTGGAGCGATGGTAACAATGCTTCGAGGGATGTGTGCAGAAGGTCCTTGGTTCGAGTCCAGGTAGGGGCGAGGAGAGGGACATAATCAAAGCTGTTACACATGCAGCTTTAGATAGATAGATAGGTACTTTATTGATCTCCGAGTGGAAATTTCTTTGTCAAGCAGCTACGAAAAAATACAGGACAGGTGCAAAATGCCAGAACTAAATACACAAAAGACAGATACATGATGCATAGTGCGGCAGTATGAAAAAGTATTAAAATACAAGAAGTCTGGAGTCCCCCCACTAAGACAATTTTCCATCAAAATGACAGAAAAGCGTGTTTTAAGATGTATTCCTCTGTGCTGTAGTAGCTGAATGGCATTAATGAAGCCTATGGATTGAGTAGCAAGTCCTATATACATGTAGTTATTAACACGGATGAGATCCCCACATTGTAGTCTGTACTGTACATTGAATATATTCTTGATCATGTACTTTTCCTTTGCAAATAAAAGGTGCGGTTCAGGAATTTCTGTGAGACATTCTTTTTCAGTCATATCCAATACCAGGTGTATCAAACTCCATTCTTTGAATGATGCTGTGTCTGCATGTATTATAAGTATACACTTCAACAGTGTTTACCACTCCTGGGAAATCAATGATTATGGATTAGGACAATGGATTAGCAGGTTTAATAGCCCGGCTAATGTAGGTGTGAAAAGAAATCCCCCCAACGTAATGTCTATTGCAACAACTGTACGTCTCAGCTACATTTTAGTGGCACTTCCCCCCCAGCTCCACAACCACAGGTAAAACCTTGCTAAGATGATTCATATATTTGTTGCATTGTTGTATCGTCGGTTTCTCAAGCCAAAACGAGTTGATTGCCTTCACCAGTTCATCTTTGCTTGTAGGCTTGGCAGAGTTACGGATTCATGTTTTCAGTTGATGCCAAACAAGTTCGATCGGGTTTAAATCATGTAGAGAAAGAAAAAAATTGTAGATATACATGTCATGCCCTGACCATAGAGAAGCCTCGGATTTCTCTATGGTTGTCTAGGTCAGGGCGTGACAGGGGTTTCTAGTAAAGTCTATGGAGGTTTTGTGCTGGTTCCCAATTAGAGGCAGCTTGGGAGGGAACTCTAGGAGGATTAAGAAAAAAAATTCTACAGAATCGGCAGAATGACTACATACCCTGGTCACATGCAAACACAGTTCACTTTCATACTTTGCTCCATGTATGATTCCATCTCGCATCTGGGCGCTCTCCTCTCACCTTTTCCCTTTGCTTACGGACTTCAGTGCACAACACATCAGCTGTCATAACCGCTAACCTCTACACACAGCCTACATTGCTGTCAATATGTTATCTAACGTCATAATCAACATAGCTAAAATAACTAACGTGTTAATAAACCCGCTACAATCATGCATCACAGTGTACATTCAGCAAGCAGTTCAGCCGTTACACCGGTGGACCCCGATGGCAATACATTTATAAAACCTAAAAGCTGTCCTTGACTTGGAAAAGTTCCAGTTGGATAGCCATAGGATAGCTATTCCCTCTCTGTTTGAGCCAGGTGTTTGAGTAGGCTAAACTAGCTAGATGCATTCGCTAGCTAAGTACGTGAAAGCAAAAGTGAGGGGAAAAAAAACAAGGAAATATAGCTAGCTCTCTCTCTCTCTTGCTTCTCTTTCATTTTGGAAGAAATTAATTTGTTCAGAACTGTTCAACTATTGTCTTTCTCTCTATCTGAGTCATCTAATCACCACATTTTATGCACTGCAGTGCTAGCAAGCTGTAGCTTATGCTTTCAGTACTAGATTAATTATCTGATCCTTTGATTGGGTGGACAACATGTCAGTTCATGCTGCAAGAGCTCTGATAGGTTGGAGGACATCTTCCGGAAGTTGTCATAATTACTGTGTAAGTTTATGGAAGGGGGTGAGAACCACCATGGTGCTACCCTACAGTGCTGTTGAGGCTACTGTACACCTTCATTTCAATCAATTATTTGGTGATGTGACTATATTTAATATAGTTTTATCTAAAAAGGATAACTTTGTGTTTCACTACTTACATTTTTCTGAAATCCACTGAGGAGGACGGTCCTCCTCTGAGGAGCCTCCACTGATTTCAACCCCACATGTGAACTTGCAATTCAATATGTGGAAGTAAGATGAACACGTGGAGTTTTCTTACATGTGAAAATGCAAATGTGATCTTCACATGTGATCGTTTTTCAGATGTGAAAATGCAATTCACATGTGAGGGGAAAACATGTTATCCTCCTCACACGTGAAAATGAAGTGTTAACATGTGGACTCTAAATGTAATACATGTGAAAATGTGGTTTCACATGTGAAATTTAAACTCGACATGTGAAAACAGCCATTACACGTGAAAACACGATTTTAACATGTGAAACTGCAAAGGGGATGGATGGATTATTTAACTGGAGACGTTTTTGATTGAAATGGGGTGAATACTGAAAATGACTGAAAGTAATGCAAGGTAAAATACAGCATAGTGACATCACTGTGAAAAAAGTAAACGTTGAGTGACTGACAACCAGTGTTAGGTACCCAACTAGGTTGGAACAGAAAACATAGCATGAGCAGAATGCTTCAGAGGTGTAGTAACAAGATCAGCCAGTCAATGAATGAGGAAAAATCTCTGTCGAATCTAAATGAATGTGTTAAATCTTCATTTTAATCAAGTGTTGTACAAAATACGACTGGAAAAAAAAAATAGGAGTGAGAGCAAGCCAGTGAGAAATCAACGTTTCAAATGCGAGCAGCATTACACATCCAAGAGATGTAAATCTCAATTTAACTTTTCTGGTTAAATAAAGGACACATAAACAATACATTTGAATAGTAGTGTTGCCGGTCTCTCATTCATAATGATGTCCTGCTGGAGAAGCTGGAGGAAGACAGTGCCTCAGAATCTGCCAGCACTTCCAACACTGTGTCTGTATCTGGGCCAGGCTTGGAGGAGGGTTAGTGTTATCAGTGTCTAAACTCTGTACCTTCTGTGTCTATAAGATGTTTACTACACACACACACACACACACACACACACACACACACACACACACACACCACACACACACACACGCACACACACACACACACACACACACACACACGCACACACACACGCACACACCCAAAAGACAGGGACTATAATCCTCACACTTCCCTGGGGCTTGGATGTGAAAGAAGGCTGGATGAAGAAGAAATTAAGATGTGTCTGATTCCAACAGCAGCCAATAGGAGAGCAGCGCCTTACACCCAGTGCTCTCTGATAGGTTCTCCTGGCACTCTTCATCTCCGGGTCCGTATCACTGTCTCTAATCAGAAGCACACCAACAGTCTAAACCAAAGACAACAAGACCCAGGGTGGATGGAAGGAGGGAGGATGGAGGGATAGAGAAGGAAAAGTGTGTGGGAAGGAACAGCCGCCATGCACGGTGTCAGTAGTAGCCAGTGTGTTGTTATTAATAAAGCATTAAAAAAAAGTGAGCACATCAAAGTGTACAGGGCCATGCTATCATACATGAAAGTAACATACTATAGCTTAATGTTTCCTAAGGCGTGTTATGGTGACGCTGCTTTCATTTGAAATGCATTGTGTGGCGAATGGATTTGTGAGAGTGGAGAAAGCGTGGCGTGGGTGCAGACCATAATTTAAAACCTGACCTCATAGGCTCTTCAAAGCCTTAGTGACTGAGTATATTTAGTGCTTACTGGTGTAGGAGAGACTCGTGCCAAGGCTGTACAAACAACAGATATGAACATGCCGGCATAGCTGGTGATACTTACATACCACATGATCAATACTCAGTATAAACAACAACAACAACAAGATTTGGGAAACCTTTTATTTATTTTGTTCCTGTCACACAGCACATTATATTGACATTCACTGGGAATACAAATGTCTCATTTGACGTTACAATTTCTATTTCTCCATGAATCCTCAATCCTGCAATTGGCAATACTGCGTTAACACTCCTTTTGCAAATGGAGACGGCTGAAAGTAAGATATCTTTCTCTCTGTCTCTCTCTTTACCACCAACGCCAGGTAATTATCCTAATCTACCTTCTTGCTCTCCTCTCCTCCACCGCATCACGCTGCTTTGGACCACCTCTGTGCCTTCATTATCAGCACTGGGAGTGTCTAATGGCTTGGCTCTCTCACGGCACAGTCTGTCGGAGGAGAGACAGCCTGCTGAGGAAGAGAGACGGAGGGACCGGAGAAGAGGGGGGAAGTGGGGGGAGGAGGAGGGAGGAGGAGGAGGAGGAGGGGGGAAGGTGGAGGGGGAAGGAGATACAGCACTGAAGGTTAACATCTCAATCATTTCGGGGCAATTCTGGCAGAGTCTGTTTGCTCTAGATTTTCAGGCGGTGGGACGACGTTATCTGTCGCATTACAATGGTCAAAAGACGGTGAGGAGGGGCGACACTTTGGAGGTGGACAGTGTGTGTGTGTGTGTGTGCGCGTGTCAGGATGAGTTGGCCATGGGATGGGTGTATTTAGGGCGACAGGTCGTGTTTTAAGATGGGACAGGGCAACAGGTGCAACACAACATACAACAGACTCCCACCTTGTCTCTTGGAAACAGCAAGCCACTTAACATACAGAAGGACTGGGGGTGGCAATTCTCTTGCACTTTTTTTTCAAAATGACACCCTTGACGGATGGAAAAATGTTGGGGTCCCTGAACAGATTTATGCAGTACGAAAATAAAATGTGTGACATCAAGACAAAAAGACAGACATTTTCAAAACTACTTTTGAACCCCTAAAGAGAGCAGTAATAAACGCTACCACACCCACACTCCTTCTGTACCACACCTGTTTTTCAACACTCCAAAAATGTCATGCAGTCAAACTGTGATACTGTATGTTCTATATGGCACAAACACAATATACATGGACTCATTCCAAGTGTGCTGTAACTGTACATTTCATGCATGGAGGAACGACACAGATTGAGATGGTCTTTGCTTCCGTCTAAATATGCATACAGTATATATTCTACATGCCTTTAGAATGGTACGAATAGTAATGTATGTGTATTATATCATGTTTATGACTTGCACACACAACACAAATGTTTTAGCCTACACATAAACACACCACATGGGTGCACTCCCTCACTGAAATGACTCTAGATACAGTATAGAACATTCTGTTGCTAAATACTATGCAAATACATGGAGAGCTGTGCACCACTGAGATGAAAGCATGGTCTCACTTTAGAGCCTCGGTATTATTTGGTCACCCAGAAACAATGGCGGCAGTGTTAGCCTAAAACATGGTATTAAAGCAGTATTAGTCAACAGCCTCAGTCAATACACCCCACTGGGCTCCGTGTCCTCCTACAAACACAACCAATTGCTCCAGCAGGCCTCTGCAAATAGATCAAACATCAATTACAGTAAATTACACCGAAACAATGAGAAACACTTCCATTTGTTTAATCTCCTGAGCTGTTTTGGATGAAAGCAATGGGCGTTGGAGTAAGATACCATTACTTAGCACAAGGTTATTATCCCATCCATACATCCATCCATCCATCCATCCATCCATCCATCCATCCCCTTATGTTTTTACATATAGCAAGAGTGGGTTATTTATATGTACTATAAAAGGAGCATCAACTTCAAATAACGTGCTCAATGTGCGGCCGACTTCATCGATGTTGTTCAATTCCAAACGGGAGGCCTCTGTGGGCTGAAAATCCACGGCAGCTCCAATGTTCGTCTGGAGAGCTGCAGGCATCCAGAGTTTCATAGCAGAGTTTCACAGCTCCATTGAAACACAAGAACTTCATGCGCTTGTGTAGAGGAGGAAAACACACACATCATGTGATTATGGACAATGGACGAAATACTTACTTTGTGTTTTCGCTCATTCTCTCACAAATGACTAGTATACTAAATTCTAGCTCTTTTCTAGCATCTCAAACAATAACTCCAAAACAAAAAGCAACCAAACACTGTAATGTTTCAATGAGCTGCTTTGCCATGGTTGATTAAGGGGGGGGGGGGGGTATGGGGGGGGTTGGTTGGATGCAGGGGGCAGACAGATGAAGATTTGGCTGTTCCAGAAAGCTTTTTTGAAGGGGGGGGGGGGTTGGAGTAAATGAAAGACAAATGCCAGTAGTGCCCACTCAGCTATTTTCCCCTGTCAAGATCAAAGGCTCCGCCGGACTGGCCTCTCCGCGGGAAACTTGAAATGGGCCCTGCCTTTGTTTGCTGTTGCTAGGAGACTTGCAGACAGCTGAAAGTGTTTGCAGTGGGGTACAAGATCAAAAACATTTCCAATATACATTTTTAAGACTGCCTTGTATTCCAGGCCTAGGCTTGTAATTTACAGGATAAAAATAAAAGACCAAGAAATAATGATGTCTCTCTGTGTTGGTCATGGACTAAATTGAGGATTTGCTTGATTTTTGCTCTTGGCAAAGCAAGGTAGTTTAATAGTGACAGGGTTGCATGTTTATAACACACTTGGAAGGATACATCACTGCTCTTTTCTGTAGTAGCCCTAAAAACAGTATGATATAAAGAGAAGTGAGAATCACACCTTATGTTATATCTTTTGATATTGTTATGGTGAATTAACATAATGGATTTATTGGTTTGGTTAGTCCAATGCTCCCTCTCCCCCCCCCCCCACTCTCTCTTTCTTTCTTTCCTTCTTTCTTTCTTTCTTTCTCTCTCTCTCTCGCTCTCTCTCTCTCACACACACACACCCTTGCCCACAAACAGTGTACCAATCAGGCCCACATCCCAGTTTGA
This sequence comes from Thymallus thymallus, assembly GCA_023634145.1. NCBI lineage: Eukaryota > Metazoa > Chordata > Actinopteri > Salmoniformes > Salmonidae > Thymallus > Thymallus thymallus. Next base: position 31,907,904 of record CM042385.1, on the reverse strand, counting down.
TATTTACAGGGCTGAAGTTAACCGTAGCCACAATGCAAATTATAACACTGTTATCGTTTAACGGGGCCCATGATAGTTTGGGTGCCTACACATGTGTCACCTCGTGCTCATTAGTTATTATTAGGTCAAAACTCTAATAAAGTCCAAACCTGCGGAGCCAGAAATAATAAGTGTCCCCTTGATATTTACAATACTGTCATTGGTAGGTATGTAATGTGTGTGTTTGTTTAATGAGAGTAACAGTGTGTTCAGTCTGTATGTAACACCAGATCAATGAAGAATAAATAGTCCAAGTAAGCCATGCCTCTTAAATCCTTCCTCATCCTCAATTACATAACATTGTTTAGAGCCACTTAACCCAAATGGATGACTTACTTTACCTGTAACCATGGCTGAAGGACCAACAAGTCTACTTCCTTTCAATTAGGAATGTATACCTTGTAAACCCACTTGGCTTTATAACTCTTCTCAAATGTCTTTAAAAAGTCTTAAAAATAGCTGTTTATAGCGTAGTCTACTCACCCTCCTTATAGACAATGAATGTTAAATGTATTTACAGTGGCTTCTGATCCAAGGGCATCTTCTCGTGTGGTGTGTAATTAATAAAGACCAAATGATATCAATTGATAAATTAAGACAGTGGGATCTACATTATACTTAATGGAAAAAGTAAAACTGCGATCGCCATGAGAGTGACCTTCATGTCTGGAACGATTGAGATTAGAATCGTGCTGCGTCTGCCTGTTGTTTTCACCAACTCGAGCCAACTGGCACGGTACTGGCGTCCTCTCCCGGCTCCCAGTCTGCCGTGGTGACAATGACAACCAGATAACGCATGGCGTGCAAAGATGACAGAAATAGTTGCACGCCAAAAGATTGCAGGAAATTCCAGACAAACATCACGCTACCAGTCGTGAAAGTCGTTACAGCTTCTTAGCGTGGAAAAATGCCTTATAGGGTGGAATGGTCATCCCTGGACCATGTGTCCATTCACATTTGAAAACACCTGCAGCATCGTAGACTCCATGTAACCAAGTGTTTGCTGTGTAAGTAAATGTAGCCTATTCAATAGTTGTTGTTTTTTCTAATTAAATGTTATACTCATTAAGCTACTCTGTTATATGCTTAGGATGGTGTATTCAGAGGTGTATTCTGTCTAACCACAATGCCACATGCGCATCCGGTGCGTGCTGTCTGACTAAGCCCGGTTTATGGACACAAGCCCGGTTTATGGACACTGTCACTCGATTTGGTGATCCAATAATAACGCAGCTGGTAAAGTTTTACCAGACTACAGTACAGAGCGCAGCAGACCAGATATTCTACCTCCACTTTGTTTACGTCGCATCCCAAGTAACAACTTCAAAGCCCTCACTTTATCTCCCAGCTCCTTGTCCTCAATGGAGAGAGAGAGAGAGAGAGAGAGAGACGTCAGGGCTTTCCAGTCGCTGCACCGAGGGACCCACCCCTGTGTGACATCACTCAGAGAACGTACTGTACCGGAGCTGTTTTCAAAGCGTGCATTAGCAGTCTGAATATACTGCCAAAAATACATGAACAACAGCAGAGTAAAACGAAATAGTAGTCTAACGTGCGTAACAGATTTGGGGTTTGCGCTCTCAGAAAACAGAATGTATTCCATTTGTTGATGAGGACAGAACAATTTCTGTTTTTATTTGTTTGGTTGCATGTGAGTAAAAAAAAATCGAAACTCCGAAACCAGGATATGAATCAAATGTATCCACAAATTGTTTTGCTTGTCTAAAATCATAATTTCCCTGTCTAAAATGATTAATATGCTGGGTTAAACACCATTACGGCCCGTTTTACGCAATACGGGGACAAAAACATGCTGTACTGCAGGGGTCTTCAACCTTTTCTTGCCCAGGGAGGGACCCCCGCCCAGGCAATCCGGCGACCCAGAGAACAAGACGTCTATGCCTATTCCAAAGGCATCCTACTAAAATGAGAAATAGGCTGATCATGCAAAAATGTTGATCCAGCATTAATAGGCAATTGCTACTTAATAAATATATGAAATATACATAAGTAACTTAACAGGCTAAAGTTTATGTATTTATTGTGCTAGACCAAAAGCTATATGATCAATTTAAACCCGATAATGTATTATATAGGTATAAAGGCGCACAGGTGGGTCTATTAGTGACCATTTGGCAAATGCATAGATAGAATAATGCAAATAATAACATTTCTGCACTGTAAGAGTTTTCAATGAGCTAAATAATGACCTTGAGGCAATTATTCTGAAAACACACCGCAACAGGATGTATGTTTCCTTTGTCACAATATTAGGCTTAACAGGAAAGTAGGCTTAAACTTGTTGAAAGTTTCAACAAGTCAGTAAAAGTTATCCTTCCTGTCGCCCTTAGTGATAACAGTTCACCTCTCTTGTCGGATGGCTGTTGCCTGAACCCTGGTCCCCCCGCGGTGACAATAAAATGCCTCGGTTAATAGGCCTTGCATAAAAGGCAAACCGTTTATAACGTTGTGAAGCAAAGGTAGCCTGTGTGAGGAGAAAGATTTAGTAACGGGGAGAGGATGGAATTCTTAGTGCGAGGTCAGAGGGCCAAAGTTACCTTTTACAAGCCCCCGAGAGTGTATGTGGAGACCATCGACGTAGAACCAACAGTTACAACTCATTATAATACCAAAGACTTGTCTTTGTCATCAATCAATAGGCCTATCAATCATCAATTCCACTTGACAATTGTTTTCTATTATATAATAGTTTATTGGGATAATCAACTTTAGGCTAAACAAATAGGGTTTCATATATGTCATGCCTATGTGTTGGTCTAGCCATACGGCTATACATCCTCATCTTTCTGTCTGTCATATCTATCTGTCATGTTGGAGCAGCCGCTATTCAAATTGTCAAACGATTAAGTGAAATTCGTGAAGGCCTGGTCTATTGGATGCTGTTCATAACTGTTCTGGCGAACTGGGGGACAGAAAAGCCGTTGAGTTACAATGAACACAGATAGGCACAAAATAAACAAAATAGGCCAAATATGGTTGGGACTTAGACCCCAAAAATCGATATAAAAACGGGAAAGTGATCAGTGCATAATCATCAAGGAGATACACTTATATTTAAGAGTAGCCTAAGAGTGTTGATCTTTTCAGTCTTTCAAATAAGTGTTATTGAGGAGGATTTGGTGTGAAATTCCCTTTTCATTATAAAGCGTAGACTTGGAGACAGAAGGGCGAGGCTTACGTCACAGTCCAAGAGTCACCCGCCGTGTGTTCGGCGTCTCCAAGTAAAGACTTATCTGCAAAAAAAGTTTGGACTGACAATGTGGGTGGACAGGGCGTGAAACTACTATCATCATCAGTTTTGAATGAAAGAAAGGAAACATATCTTCAACAAAAGGGGAGGCTCATTCCAATTCAGCTGCGTTGTTAGGACAACGATAACCATCCCTCAGATGATTAGTTCCACTTCAAAAGAATTTACTTTCGGCGGTGAACGTCCCCCCTTTTGTGTCCGTACACAGGGGTTTCACAAACCCCCAAAAATAATTGTATGTTTATTCAGTCTGTTTATTTTTTCCTCTGTTCGAACGACACTTGTATTAAATACATATAATACTTATCACAGTGCCATAGAAGTCCATAAACATGTCCTACTCCCGACTAAAATGGTCGAATGCTCAGACATCATCATAATCTGCGCCAAAGAATACAGGAACATGAGCTAAACAATACAAAAGGTGTGAGATGACAGCATAACTTAAATGGTGCCCTACCCCACGATTTAAAACGTTTTAAAGACGTCCACAACTCCACCGACATACAAAACACAACATGTGGAAAAGTGAAAATCAAATGCGAAATAAAATAGAACGTTTTTTTCCGCGTTCAAAAGAACTGTGAATTTAGAACCACTTCGGACTTCAGTGCATTCAAGACAACTGGGAACTCGGGGAAAAAAACGAGCTCTGACTGGGAAAATCTTTTTGAACGGTCATCCGACTTGGAATTCCGAGTTGAATAACAGCTCGGAGCTCGTTTTTCCCGAGTTCCCAGTTGTTTTGAATGCAGCATATGCCCCATCTTGTTTGATATGGCAAAATACAATTATCAAATCTGTAATAATAATAATAATAATAATAATTATAATAATATTAAACTAAAATGTTATTCATAGTTTCATGGAACAGTGGATGGCAACAAAACAATATGAACAACTGATACTTGAACTAGGCAAGTCAGTTATTTAATTACAATGACGGCCTACACCGGCTTAACTCGGACTTGTGCGCTTCCCTATGGGACTCGCAATCACGGCCGGTTGTGATACAGCCTGGAATTGAACCAGGGTGTCTGTAGTGACGCCTCTAGCACTGCGCTGCAATGCCTTAGACCGCTGCGCCACTTCCCTATTCAAGAGTTACACATACTGTTACACATGCTTGTGTGACCAATTTTTGAACATATTGCATTCTGTCAAAGTAGAGAACACACATAACTGAGCTCAAACAGAGCAATAGCAGTGGCGTATTTTTGTAGGCACTAGGGGAGGCTACATCCGCCATGTTTAGTTGCAGTGGTGGAAAAAGGACCCAATTGTTATACTGGAATAAAAGTAAAGATACCTTCATAGAAAATGACTCAAGTAAAAGTGAAAGTCACCCAGTAAAATACTACTTGAGTAAAAGTCCAAAAGTATTTGGTTTTAAATACAGGCCTACTTAAGTATCAAAAGTAAATTGAATTGCTAAATATACTTATCAAAAGTAAAAGTATAAATCATTTCAATACCTTATATTAAGCAAACCAGAAGGCACGATTTTCTTGTTTTTTTTATTTATGGTTAGCCAGGAGCACGCTCCAACCAGTGGTGTAAAGTACTTAAGTAAAATTACTTTAAAGTACTACTTAAGTAGTATTTGGAAAATATGTACTTTACTTTACTATTTATATTTTGGGCAACTTTTAATTTTATTTCACTACATTCCTAAAGATAATAATGTACTTTTAACTCCATATATTTTCCCTGACAACTAAAAGTACTGGTTACATTTTGAATGGTTGCAGAACCAGAAACTGGTCCAATTCACACACTTATAAAGAGAACATCATTGGTCATCTACTACTTCTGATCTGGCGGACTCACTAAACACACATGCTTCGTTTGAAAATGAGGTTGATGTCAAATACTGTATTTGTAAATGAGGCTATGTCTGAGTTTTGGAGAGCGCCCCTGGCTATCCATAAATTTAAAAAACAAGTACATTTTGCCATCTGTTTTTTTATTTTAATGTTGTATTTTATTTAACTAGGAAAGTCAGTTAAGAACAAATTCTTATTTACAATGACGGCCTACCCCGGCCAAACCCTACCCTAACCAGGATGATGCTGGGCCAATTGTGCGCAGCCATATGGAACTCCAGTTCACGGCTGGTTGTGATACAGCCCGGGATCGAACCGGGGTCTGTAGTGACGCCTCTAGCACTGAGATGCAGTGCCTTAGACCGCTGCACCACTCTTAATATAATGAATTTGAAATTATTTACACTTTTACTTTTATACTTCAGCATATTTTAGAAATTACATTTACTTTTGATATTTAAGTATATTTAAAACCAAATACTTTTAGATTTCTACTCAAGTAGTATTTTACTGGGTGACTTTCAATTTTACTTGAGTCATTTTCTATGAAGGTATCTTTATTTTTACTCAAGTATGACAATTGGGTATTTTTTCCACCACGGACTCCAACGCACTTTACAAACTAAGCATTTGTGTTTACTGTATCCACCAGATCAGATGCAGTAGGGATGACCATGGAGGGATGTTCTCTTGATAAGTGCATGCATTTGGACCATTTTCATGTCCTGCTAAACATTCAAAATGTCCTTTTGGGTGTCAAGGAAAATGTATGGAGTAAAAGTAGCCTAAAAAATAAATAGTAAAGTACAGATACCCCCCAAAAAACAACTTAAGTACTTTACTGCTGGTTAGTTGGCCAACGCCTACGGGGAAAGTAATGGGGGTTTTGGATAAACGCTGAAAATAAGTTCTGTGGTAAACACAGGCTTAGGAGATCTTATACGGTTTGTTCTATGAGATCATCTTCATTAGCTAACATTACCTTTTTGTGAATTTTGAAGCATTTATGTAATAAAAACAAGTAGAAAGCCAATCGTGTGCTGCTAACTACACCTCATGTCCAATACCTTTGACATCGAGCTAACAGGCTTAGCTAACCTTATCAGGCGGACCTCAGCCCAAGACGTACTCTTAAGGAGCCTACCATTACTCCTTAAGGTCCAAGGACCATGTATGCTATTTCAGAGGTAGACTGGCTCTGGCAGCCAAAACAGCCAAATACTCCATCTAGACCTGAATCGATTCTCAATTGCAATACGGTGCCTTCAAATCAGATGCAAAATATACACTTACTTTACACTGTTTTAACCGGTTTTATCACAATTGCAGCCGACAGTATTTTTAACTGACAACACATTCCTGCCGGCCTTCTACACTGGTGTTCTGAGCATGCTATATAGCTAATTAGCACAGGTGGTCCCTCTGTCTTCAGTTTGTCTTCCGTAAACACCCACAGTAACTTGGAGATATTGTCGTGTGGGAACCCTAACCCTATAAAAGGTGTGTATCAATGTAACCTTTAGTTTTTTGAAAATCATTTCTTGCTGATATGAAAGATAAGGTCCTTATGCTTCCAAAACTGTACCGCAAACGGTGCGTGTTAATATTCAGGCCGAGCGTCGGGGCTCTTAACTAAACTCCACCGTACAGAAGACGCCTTCTTCCAAGGACTCTTATGTGTAATGTTACGGAACTGAGAGTCATGATCAAGGGCTAAGGCGGACCCAAAGTCTGGACAACATCATTTGGGAACTGATAAAACAAGCACCTGGACCAAAACAATATACCATCCTTGCGTTTTTGTTCGAGCAGGTAAGCAGAAATCTAACTAAAGTAACTAGCTTTTAGGCAGACTAGTGTAGCACAGACTAGTTTGCGTGCTCGGCGTAGTGACATGAAACATTTTGCCACTAATGTTGTAGTTCCATTTCTCTGACTATTCATTAGCAACTGACTTATTTGGAGCACAAAGGCTTCCTAATTCAAAAAGGTAATGTTAACTGATTGATATTATCTCACAGAACAAAACGTATACGATCTCCTAAGTTTGTGTTAACCTCAGACCTTATTTTCTGCGTAAAACCCCATTCTTTTCCCCATTCATTTCCCCAATAGGAATGGCCAATGAACCATAGGTAGCAAATGCTAACTAATGTATGTTTTTCAGGACTACAAGCTGGTCTATTGACTGCGACTCTGGCTCTCTGTTAGATTTTGGCTTGCTTTTCACCCTTATAGCATTCAGCACAAGTTTCAAGCATATCCATAAACTCTGGATAACGTTGAAAGCATATTACAAGTACAGTAGCATATGTCAAAGTAAGAAGCATAGCCTACTATATACTTTATAGCATCTCACCAATACCCCTGCGTCTTTGATAAAGGCCTATATTACTAGTAAAGTCTATTCAGCGAATCCTGTCCTGGTTTTGGCCCAGGAGTATCCATCCATCCTCTCTCTTCATGATCTGTGATAACTCCCTGGCACAGGACACACCAGGAGCCATCCTTTAATGTTGCCAACTGCCAAAGCTTTGATTTCTGATTGATGAGTAAGGGCTGTGCAACAACAGAGCTATCCAACCAACCATCCAGTCCCCCTACACAACCTGATGCTTTCTGTACCTAAATGGGTTAGAGCCTCTGCCAATTCACCCAGCTTTCTGGAAACAGGACAAGGGAGTATTGTGGTCATCTGTAGTGTGGAATGATATGTCTGGGGTGCTAGCTAGCTAGTATGTTTGATGAATGGGGAGCAGTGGAGCTTCCTCCTCAGAGGAAGGGGAGGACCATCCTCCTCAGTGAATTTCATAAAAATAAAAATAGTGAAACATTCAAAAAGTTATCAATTTTAGATAAAACTATATTAAATAAAGTCACCAAATAATGGATTAAAACACACTGTTTTGCAATGAAGGTCTACAGTAGCCCTTAACTACCCCACTCTGTAGGGTAGCACCATGGGGTAGCCGGAGGACGTCCTCCAACCTATCAGAGCTCTTGCAGTATGAACTGACATGTTGTCCACCCAATCAAAGGATCAGATAATTTATTTAGTAGTGAAATGTGGTGAGTAGTTGACTCAAAGAGAGAGAAAGACAATAGTTGAACAGTTTTGAAATTAATTTCTTTAAAAATGAAGGAGAAGCAAGAGAAAGAGAGAGAGAGAGAGAGAGAGAGAGAGAGAGAGAGAGAGAGAGAGAGAGAGAGAGAGAGACCGAGTGATAGCTATATTTCCTTGTATTTTTTTCACTTTCACTTATTTAGCTAGCGAATGCAGCTAGCTAGTTTAGCCTACTCAAACACCTGGCTCAAACAGAGAGGGATGCTATGTTAGCTAGCTGGCTATGGCTTTCCAACACTGGAACTTTTCCAAGTCAAGGGTCCACCTGTAAGGGCTGGGTAGTGGTGAAGCCGCTACTCCCATCTGGGGGAGTGGATTGAGCCACAACCCAGTCCTCACATCAGTGAGGGAGGATTAATGATCCCCAATCAGAGACAGCTGTCTAGTGTTGTCTCTGATTGGGGGGAGTATTTAGCAGCCCTCCAAATCCACCTGTGTGTGGATCATTGTTTGTTCGTGTCTGTCTGCATGTTGCTTCAGACCGTAAGTCACTTTGCATTTGTTCTAAAGTTTGTTTGTTTCACTCTCCTTGTTTATTCATATGCTTCGTGAGAACAACTCATATAATAAAAAGGATGTCACTCCACGAGCGCTCCGTCTATCGTCCCTTATATCCACAGCATCGTGACACCACCGGTGTAACGGCTAAACTGCTTGCTGACTGTACATTGTACTGCATGATTGTAGCAGGTTTACTAACACGTTAGTTATTTTAGCTATGTTGACTATGGCGTTAACTAATATGGTGACAGCTATGTAGGCTGCGTGTAGAGGTTAGCGGTTATGATGTGAATGTTTGGCTTGGACTGTTTTTTTTTGGTCATGTGTTGTGAACTGAAGTCCACAAGAGAAGGGACAGATGAGAGGAGGAGAGCGCGTAGATGCCAGAAGGAATTATACAACGAGCATTGGCTGTTATTAAAGTGAACTGTGCATGTGATCAGGGGTGTATTCATTCTGCCGATTCTGTTGAAAAAAAATATATTATACGGAAGCAAACGGAGCGAAACAGGGATAGAAATACCTGACTTTGTCCAATAGAAACTCTTGTTTTCAACTGTTGGACTAATGATTACACCCTAGATCAGCTAAATGCAGGCAAGAGTGTGCAAGGCGGTATTGAATGTGTCGCTGTCTGTCACCTTGATTACTGAAAACTCTCTCAACCTGTCCACCTACGTTGTAAACTTTCATTCATAGTCTAGGTTGTAGAAACCTCATGATGGGTATAGGGAAAATTTGAGCATCATGTAGTATCCTAAACCTATCTATGTTACATTGAGCTGGGTGAATGGAATATGAATGACAGTCATCCAATATGCTGAAAATACAAACAAGGCAATTCTCATTTAAAAAAACAATCGTCCTACCTTATCTTAAAATGACACCGACCACCACTGATGGGGACTCTATTGATCCAACACCAGGGTAAGACATTACATCTCGTCCACACTGCACTATAGCTCCGCCAATAGGATTTCTCCCCAAAAACATACATTTGTTATGGTTAAAATCAATACCACTTTAAATGAACAACAACTTATAAAGGCTTTATAGTGCATAGATGCTTCACAGAGAAGCAAAGTCAATATAAAGGGTGAGGGAAAAAAAAGCATCATATGGGCAAAAGGTATGTTTCACACGGATGGAAAAACCTTAAATAACATGTGATTCATTTCAGTAAAAAGATGGGGGAAGCAATTCAAAATGACTGATCCACGTATCCCATATCACTGACGTGGCTTTGAATATAGTCAGTATAAATACATTAATTGTCCTTTGAAAGCTTAGGGTAAAATAAAACCTTTTGACATCAAGATGAAATAGTATTGCTTTTGGAACATACAGGAACCATGCTGTTTATTGGCTATAGGCTCCTATGTTGTATCACAGTGTAATAACAAAGACACCTCTTATTTTCAGTTAAAGTCTGTCCTACCTGTGGTGAGGTCACACACAGCTGAACCTCTCTTCAGCACCAGTCTTCTACGAACCCAGCATAACCTCTCTATGGAGCCATAGACATAGAGACATATACTATGTCTATGTCACGGACTTTGAAGAAAAAGGTTTTAAGATCAAAAGACAGTGACACCCTCATAAAAAAAATACAATTATGTTTGAACTTAATGCACAAATAAATCAAAGCATAGCTATAACATACAATTTCCCCCATTCCCATTAAAGAAGGAAGAGTTGACATGAAAAAGGACACATTCTTGACTCAAGTGCAACTAATTGCTTCTTTCATCTATCCAATTAAAGGCAGAATTCTAATCCGAGTAGTTTATTTCTTGTTTTGATAACTCATCACGTGCCATAGTCTTTTAATCAGCACAAAAATGTGAGCATTGCATATTAATTCTTTCACTGAGGGATGCTTTATGCTGTTTACCCTGCTGATTTAGATACTCCTCTCACTGTACTGAATAGGATTCCTCTTGGGCTGCTCCGAGGACTTTGAGGGTCTTAACACTTACTAGACTTTTCTCAAAATAACCCTTGGCTACACACATATACTACAATGTAAACTTGCAAACGTGTCACGTTTCGACCACTACTTCTGGAGGAAGCGCACAACACTCGTATGACAGTTGCCCCTCTCTAAGCAGGGCAGTGTAAACACAATTGCCTCGTTGAGCCAACACTCTTAAACATAATTAATGCCTGATGTCCATCACATGCATATGCGTTTTATTTTGCTGGATGTCTTGCCCGTATCTTCCGTACTTGACACACATGTGCTTCTCATTTCAACTAGCTAAAAGCTAGCTAGTTGGAGTGTGTGTGTGTACCACTGCACGGTAAAGCAGGAGTTGAAAGTACTGAACACACCGCAGCCTAGTGCGGCACCCCCAACGTAGCGTTGTGGACTGCTCCATTGACAATTAATGTCTTCCTCCAGAACGCAAAGAGTTCTGGTGGACATGAGGTATTCTGGCAATCTGGTGCGGAGGCTCTGTACGGAGGGTGTGACACAATTGTGGAGCCTCCGGAGTCTTGCAGAGGCCAAATCGAGCTCCGTACGGTGATGCTGTGCGCAGACCAAATGCTGGATTATGCTGGATTATGCTGGATTAAATGCAGACTGTGGGGGATAGAAGGATGCTGGATTAAACGCAGACTGTGGGAGATAGAAGGATGCTGGATTAAACGCAGACTGTGGGGGATAGAAGGATGCTGGATTGAACGCAGACTGTGGGGGATAGAAGGATGCCATCAATCAACTGCATTTTAACTGTAATGCAGTTGATTGATGACGACATGAACATATATTGGTGTTGACATCCATACAAACATTATACTATATTATTATTTTACTTACACATATAAACAATAGCTTAAACCTACTGTAGGCTAATTTTGCTTGGGGGCAATGAGTAGATTCAAGATCTTTCCCTGACACGTTTCCATGGCGATAACATTGTTTTGGTGGAGTCCATCTATGGATGGCGAAGCTTGAAACAATAAGTGGAGGCAGTTGCGGAACAAGCTCATAAAGATGCAAAAAAATGAGGGTTGAAGTGGAAATTCAGATGGGAATATGGTTCAGCCTTTTTACTTCATGCTATCTTGGCTGAGCTCCTTCGTCAAGCACCAGGAAAATGACTCCAACATCTCAGAAGAGGTCAGATTTGTCTTTTTCGTTTAGCCAGTTGCTCGTAATTAGCTGGCTGGCTATAGACATTAGCCCTGAATCACTACGAGTAGTGCGTTTTACGTTGTGCAGATCAATTTATTGGATGCGTATGACCAGTGGTGTGTATTCATGGATGGCAAGGGAAGCCAGACTTCCCCCCCAAAATGTACCAAGAAAAAATAAAAACAGACAAAATAATAAATGTTGTCTTTCTGTGTTTCATTAATGTCCTTCAATTCGCAAGAGGGTGAATGTATCTCACCAGAGAAAGCATCCGAGCGAGAGAAACAGCGCCCCCTCTGTCGCTGTATGTGTAGCCCATCTATCTGATAATGTCTGGTCAAAAAGAGTTTGACACTGTTGTTGCCCGTAGCATTTAATGCAAGTGAAGCCGGCGAGCATTTGGCCTCCCTTGATAAAAAAAAAAGTATAAGTGAGCTCAGCTGTGAATGGCGCACCAGAAAAAAAAAAAGGTGTAAAGTGACGCCAGTTTGGATTTGGCTTCACACCAATCACATTACATCTGAAGCCGAATGTCATTGACAGAAAAAAACTTGAATTGTTGCATCTTGTTGTGTTGTTGTACTCCGGTGGCTAGCTAGCTAGCTAGCTAGCTAACATCTATCCTTTCCTAAATTCACCGTGGATGGAAATAGAGATTTGGAATTGCGGTTTAATACGGCTTGGTTTCCCCGGTGATTTCATGCACCGCAACAGCGTATGACACTCTCCGCTCTACTCTACTCCCCGAAAACTCAAGAAGTATGAATGCTCTGACTTCTACAAAGGCCGTGTCGCCATAAATGCTGTACTGCTGTACTGCAAACACAGGATTGACCATAAGTCGGCTTTTACAGTAAAAATTGAATTAGTATAGCAATGTTTTTGAAACAGCTGAAATGTACAGACATTTTTTTTTTTTTTTTTTCAAGAATTGTTTTATAGATTGTTTTTTTACCTGAAATTGTAGTAACAACCTGTTTTTATGTTGTTTCTTGAATGAGTCACCTATGTCCAGGCAAGAAGCAAATCCCCTGGGAATTATCAACGTTTCAATCACAATTTGCTTTTACCTCATATAATGACTTCCATGATATTGACAAAATGGTAAAACGGTAGCTATTGTAAGCCTAAGAGCTCTTCTCTAGATACGTTTCAGCTAAACGTCAGCATTCAGCTACAGCCAGCACGTCTATGTGAGGATGCAGAAATTATTTTGTTGAGCTAGCAAGCTAGCTAGCTAGCTAGCTAACATTACCTAGCTGTGTAGCCTATATTATAATATGAACGCCACTGTACGATAATTACTGTGCGTTTATATTCTTATGGGAGGGGTAAACGTTCATTATTGATTTGCTAACGTTACGTGATCGTGAAGCATGTTGTTAGGTAGCTAGCGGGTTGTCAGCTATGTAATTTAATGAGAAAGTAATACTAATAATGCTTATTTAATTGTGTAATATGGTTTGGTTGCTTTAATAAATGTTGTAATATGTTTTAGAAGAAACGTTGCTCAGATTGTTAGTGGCTACTATGGCTGACCCCATTTAGTCGACTGGACGATTGTTTGGTTGATAGGCTGTTGGTCGGAGAAGACTATGGCACATGAGACACACGTCTGATTCACTCTTGTCTGAGCGGACTAATCCATTGCGGAGGCCGCAGGGTTGGCACACCAGTATCCCCAGTAGAACATTTATCGTTAACCCCCATAATTTCTAATCTACAATGTTTGTTTGGTTATGGTAATTTCTGCTAATGCATTCAGTATATTATTATTACAGTCTTACCGTTTTCATTGTAGGAGTGGACACGTTGTTTGCAGAACGCACAACCTAGCTTGCGAGGTTAGGCTACATTGATCTATGGCTCTCTCTTTAGTAATTAGTGTGTCTTAACTTTTTATCACACTGCTTAAAGCATCAGACGAGTTCAGTAGCCTACATATAGTTAATTATATTCAAACATAGGGTGTGTCTATATATGGAAAAATACAGTAATGTGAATTGAAAAGTTGAAATCTCCTTCGTCATTACGCTCCTCAAACGGCCCTTCGTCTCTCATTGTGGGAATAGGGCCTGATTGACAGCTACATAGGAGACGTCAGAGGACGTGGTGACAAAGCGGTTGTTAAAATGGTGTTGAGGATCAATGGGATGTTGATGTTAGTGCAGGGATCTTTCCCAGAAATCACCAGGCTAGGTGGCATCGCACGTTGTCATGTGTGATGTTCGCGAAAATGCCTCTCTGAAATCCCTCTACTCCACCTCGAGCTGTGACGTGTGTGGATGACCTACAGTCAGTCAGCACAGTCAGCTCAATTCCCCAGGTCTTCTAGTGATGAAATAACCCAGTTCCATGAAGTAACCGCAGCTCTCAACCAGGCCCAAATGAGATGCTAATGTTTTCACTCAGGGAATACAGGAATACACAGCACGCACGCCGCGCTCTCACCGGTTCTAGGAGGACATACCTCACACGCAGCTAATAATAGTGCATCCATTGTTCCATCTTGACTTTGAATTTCATATGATGTACTCCAAATATCAGATCAAATATATGGGTCAATGGGAATTCTGTGGAAAAGAAAGGAAAAGAAAACCAGAATGGAGGAGGGAAACGAATGGTACATATTCACTGCTGACTACAGATCTAAGGAATGGTACATATTCACTGCTGACTACAGATCTAAGGAATGGTACATATTCACTGCTGACTACAGATCTAAGGAATGGTACATATTCACTGCTGACTACAGATCTAAGGAATGGTACATATTCACTGCTGACTACATAGCTAAGGAGTGGTACATATTCACTGATGACTACAGATCTAACGAATGGTACATATTCACTGATGACTACAGATCTAACGAATGGTACATATTCACTGCTGACTACAGATCTAAGGAATGGTACATATTCACTGCTGACTACAGATCTAAGGAGTGGTACATATTCACTGATGACTACAGATCTAAGGAATGGTACATATTCACTGCTGACTACAGATCTAAGGAATGGTACATATTCACTGCTGACTACAGATCTAAGGAATGGTACATATTCACTGCTGACTACAGATCTAAGGAACGCAGCAGCTATTAAGAACATTTTTTGGGAAGAGAAACGGCACAGAAGATGAATTAACCGAGTTGGTTTTTAAACTGATTGAAAGGGAATATGTCCACACTCATGGATGCACTTCTAATTATTTCCAACCCTTACTTGTCTAAATAGGCTTTGTAAACAATAATGCCATTGACTTGAAATGTTCAAAGGATAGCCCCAAAAAATGTAACTGGTGACTCACAGTAGGACAATATTGAACCCTCCCACTATGATGTATGTTAGGTGTTCACACAGGTCTGGCACACGATGGAAATACAGAATGTAAAACGACAATCAAAACACCATTTCCAGTTCCATTACATCTCTGAAAAATACAAAGTGTAAACATAATTATGTCAGTGACTTCACTTTGCCTCTGGCATTGAGCTCTTATGTGTGTATAAACAATCCCCACGCTGTTACACAGATGTATTACTGTGTTCGCCTACTCACTGATTGAAGATGTGTAGATCATCCCACTGGCCACACACTGGTTGAATCAACATTGTTTCCACGTCATTTCAATGAAATGACGTTGACCCAGTGGCGACCCGTCATTCAGGGCAGGTGGGGCAGAGCCTGTTCAGCTAGAAGAAGAAGAAGAAGAAATTGGCATTAATTTATGTCACATATCAGTTTGCAAACAATGTAAAGAAAATACTTATTGAGTTAATAAAAGCCACATACAAACATGGTCTCTTTCTTGAGTAAGGCAGCTCCAAAATGCAGGTGTTTCAGCCTAGCTCAGTGCTTTCTGTGGTGGAGGGGCAGCTAGCGGAATATACACAGCGTGGGCGTAGGTATTCTTCTCTAGTTGCACCGTGATTGGCTCAGTGTTCTGTCACTCATGGGGACACTACGTCACTGCAGAATCTACAGGGAGAGCTAGGCAGTTCAAGCCCCCTTGGGTGCTGCCATAGATTTACATTAGAAGTGCCCATCCAAGAAGGCTCAAGGTCATTGGCCACAGATGAAAGTACATCAAATCACGATATACTGTATCTACAGTAGCTTTGATTGGACTGATCATGTTACTTTCAAAATCTTAGCTAGAATTAAACAAGCAGTCATCATCATGAATCACGTCGACAATCTACTGGCAAATCCTTTTCAATCCTTGTCATATGAAGATTAATTATAGATGAATATCGGTGCTGATCGGCCATTGGACATAAACATTACACAAGTCAATTGCAAATTCTACAATTCCTGTTCACCCTCTACACCTCAGACTTCAGATATAACTCTGAAACATGCCACCTACAGAAGTTCTCGGATGACTCTGCTATTGTAGGGTGCATCAGGGGTGGGCAGGAGGAGGAGTACAGGAGCACAATCAGTGACTTTGTGTTGTGGTGTGAGCAGAACCACCTTCAGCTCAACATCAGCAAAACTAAGGAGATGGTGGTGGACTTCAGGAGAACCAAGGCACAACTGACTGCAGTCCCTATAAAGGGGATGGATGTGGAAATGGTTGAGACATACAAGTTCTTGGGTGTCCATATGGACAACAGACTGGAATGGGCTGGTAACACCGGGGCCCTGTACAAAAAGGGCCAGAGCCGACTCTACTTTCTGAGGAGGCTCAGGTCCTTCAACGTGTGCAGTAAACTACTGCATACCTTCTACCAGTCTGTGGTGGCCAGTGCCATCTTTTTTGCAGTGGTGTGCTGGGGAGCAAACATCAAAGCCGGTGATGCTTCTCGGGTAAATAAGCTGATCAGGAAGGCTAGCTCTGTCCTGGGGATGAGCCTTGACACTCTAGAGGAGGTGGCGGAGAGACGGATCCTGGCCAAACTGCTGGCCATCATGGACAACGTCACCCACCCTCTGCACGCTATGGTTATGACGCAGAGGAGCTCTTTCAGTCACAGACTGATCCCACCACGGTGTGCCAGAGAGCGCTACAGGAGGTCCTTCCTGCCGGCGGCTATGAGACTATATAATGCCTCACCGGGGTGCCGTGCCGTCGGCAACATAGATCTGGAACTGTTGGGGTGCTAGGACCTAGTTTAACAATTATGCATCCATCCGTGAGTAACTCTGTTCCGTCAGCACTCATCCACTGAGGACCTACTTATTCATACGGGTCTGTATATACATACCCATGTACAGTTGTTATATTATATCACATGCAATATTGTAAGTAATTATTGGACCTAGGCATTCACTCAGGAATGCATATTAGTATCCTGCCAGTTGCACCTTTTCTCATTGCTTTTAGTATATCAAATGTGCAATAAGTGCAGTTGTCTGTAATTAAACCCTGCGCACTAAGGACTGTATTTTAAGGGAATTACTATTATTACCCCAATGATATCATACACACATTTAGCTATTAAAGTATCTCTTCCTGTCATTTACCTGTACAGTTTGTGTAAACATGCAAGTATTCACTTATCTGTAAATATAACTGTATACCTAACTGTACAGCTAATTTAACCATGCAAAATTTTCACTTACCTGTTCATTTACCCAGTCTGTCTATTAAGTAAACTATTATTACCCTCGCTCATATCATACGCATTAGCTACTGAAGTATTTCTCTGCCATCAACCTGTATAGTATAGTTAACCATCCAACATCCACCAATGTATAGTGTACATATTCAGCCAACCACTCATACTATGCAATGTCCTTTTATAGCTTTTTTTTGCACTCCAGATATCCTGTATTTCTATACTTTTTCATACTGCCGCTCTATGTATCATGTACCGTGTATCTGTCTTTTGTGTACTTTCGTTGTGGCATTTTGCACCTGCCCTGTGTTTTTGTTGTAGCTGCTTGATAATGAAATTTCCCCCCCGGGGGATCAATAAAGTACCTATCTATCTATCTATCTATCTATCTATCTATCTATCTATCTATCTATCTATCTATCTATCTATCTATCTATCTATCTATCTATCTATCTATCTATCTATCTATCTATCTATCTATCTATCTATCTATCTATCTATCTATCTATCTATCTATCTATGAGTGGTTTGGAAGGAATCAGTGGCTAACTGCAAGCATTGAAAAGCAATTACTATTTGCTTCCCCTGCCTACTATTCGGTGGAGAGGGTGTGTGGTCCAAGTCTGGGTTTAAGGATTTAAAACTGTCTGAAACGGCTAAAAGGATAAACATTCACTGGCAACACCATGGTCCAGAAAAGTTGAATACATTGGCCATGCTGTCAAACCAGCATGACTTATGCCGCGTTCAAAACAATTGGAAATTCGGAACTGGGAAATCTCAGACTTCAGTGAGTTCAAGACAACTGGGAACTGGAAAAATGACCTCCAACTGGGAAAATACATTTTGAACGGTCATCCATCTCTGCAGCACTCCACCAATCAGGCCTTTATGGTAGAGTAGCCAGACAGAAGCCACTCCTCAGTAAAAGGCACATGACAGCCTGCTTGGAGTTTGCCAAAAGGCACCCAAAGATTCTCAGACCATGAGGAACAAGATTCTCTGGTCTGATGAAACCAAGATGGAACTCTTTGGCCAAGTGTCACGTCTGGAGGAAACCTGGCACCATCCCTAAGGTGAAGCATGGTGGTGGCAGCATCATGCTGTGGGGATGTTTTTCAGCGGCAGGGACTGGGAGACTAATCAGGATTGAAGGAAAGATGAACGGAGCAAAGTACAGAGATGAAAACCTGCTCCAGAGCGCTCAGGACCTCAGACTGGGGGCGAAGGTTCACCTTCCAACAGGACAACGACCTTAAGCACACAGCCAAGACAACGCAAGGGTGGCTTCGGGACAAGTCTCTGAATGTCCTTGAGTGGCCCAGCCAGAGCCCAGACTTGAACCCGATCGAACATCTTTGGAGAGACCTGAAAATAGCTCTGCAGCGACGCTCCCCATCTAACCTGACAGCTTGAGAGGATCTGCAGAGAAGAATGTGACAAGCTTGTAGCGTCATACCCAAGAAGACTGGAGGCTGTAATCGCTGCAAAAGGTGCTTCTACAAAATACAGAGTAAAGGGTCTGAATACTTATGTAAAAAAATATATATATAATGTGTTTTGTCATTATGGGGTATTGTGTGTAGATTGATGGGGGGGGGGACAATTCAATACATTTTTGAATAAGGCTGTAATGTAACAAAATGTGGAAAAGGTCAAGAGGTCTGAATACCTTCGAATATACTATAAAAGTGGATCCTCATGATAGTATTTCCCTTCCTTTTTAGACTACATTGGCCTAATAAAATAATTCAAATGCTAGGCTAACCGCGTCTCTCTCTATCTGAATCGATGTTAATTTCTGTCGGTGTCCATTTTGAAAGTGGCCTAACTCGTCGCAGCTCGTTTGCTTGCACTTGCTTTTACTTAGAGTTAAGTGTTAATGATATAAGAACAAACAGTATGAATTAACTGAACATAAATGTAATAATGTTTGTTTATGGTTCAAAAGTCAAAACTCATGTTGGCGTTCGTTATTATTGAAGGACAAAGAGGGACTTATCGACTTACAGCAATCATCAAGGAGTCAGTGGAAACCACGTTTGTTTTAGCAGGTCAGCCATATCAGCTATGGTTTTAAAAACACAGTAAATGAGGCTGAATGAACTGTTTCGCTGCCAGGCAAGGCTCCGCTGATAGCCAGGTGTAGCAGTGTTAAGGATTCACTCCATGGTGCTGAAAGGAAAGCTCCGCTGTTGGGACAGCTTTATGTCGGCCCTAACAGTTTGTGGGCAGCGTTTGTCACCGTTATAGCGCGAATAATGTATTGTTTAGTGTTGTGTTGTGTAGTGGCTTTGCTGGCATGAATCAACAGTTGTTTTGAGTTTGCCCCACCAAGATTTACATGCTAAAATCGCCACTGCATTGAACGAACGAGGAATAGGCGTTGAATTGATGTCTGTGCCCAGTGGGATGTTGTGATGTGTTTTGAAACTAACCGTAAGTACATCTGTTCAAAACACACATGCACGGAGGAGAACGGTAGTGTATTATAGATTTTGTTCTGCCTTAATCAGCAAGAAGGGAGGGGGGTTTCCTGGAAATTATTATCTTTTTTTTATGCCAATATTCATGGAGCCACAGATTTATTCCTAATGAACACGTCACAATTTACATAGTTACATTAGATTAGGCTATCTCTTACATTTACTAACACGAGACAAATATAGAGTTAGAAGGAATATATTTGTATGTTTTTAGTATAAAACTTATGGAAGTGTTACTTAACAACTTCAGTTAAGTATATTTTCATGAAAAGACAAAACATGGCAAACAACCCCAACACCAAGGTGATCATTAAGGTTACCGGCCACTATTACTTCCTTTCATGAAACATGTTAGCTAATCACAATGGGATGCTGCCGTGACCTCATACTGTATATGTCAAGCCAACAGGGAATTTACAACGGCACTTCACGCACTGAATTTTCAAGAGCAAATACGTTCTCTTTTTTTTTAGGCCGAATTAATATTTTGAAACCCCTCCCAGACACACAGGGCCACGGAGTAATTCTGTCACTTACATAACTAGGATAATCACGTGTGACATTCACAACAGCAGTAATGCAGGTTTATGGTAATGTAACAGATATGGGTATGGAGCTGGGGATGAGTGCTAATTACCACAGCTATATCTCCCTTCTAATAACGGGTTAAAGGAACTCAATAAAATACACTCTTCTTCCACGGGGGAATGGATTTTTGATCCCCCATCCAATCAATATAATCTAAAACACAGGATTATTCGAGATAGAAAACCTTGGTCTTTTTTAAAGTCATTGGTTCGGAGGATATGGGAAAACTTAGCAGCTTTAAAAGTCGCAGATTTCCTGGAAAGTAGAATGGGAGATGAGTAGGGAGGTGAGATCTGTATCATACTGCGTGACTGCACCCACAGATAGGGACAAGTTACTTAAAGGTGTGTCACCTCATGGCAAAAGGAGTCGTTTTTAGATGTGGAATGTGCTAGAGAGTACACGCAGACAATGTAGATTTCATTACCATATCATGGCACATTTCCGATAAAAGGTTACAGTACCTTATTGATCATCAGAAAGATCAAGGGACAGTCCACTACTTTTCCTTTCTCCCTTCTAAATCCACTACCTGGCTTCCTCAAAGGGAGACTGTTGACTGCTTACCCTCTCCCATGCCCCCTCATGCTCCCTGCCCTGTGGCTACAGATATGCAAAGGCTATCAATATCTCCCAAACTTCAGAGGTGCCAAAATGGCACGAGACGACATTGCTAGTTCCGGCCCTGAGCGATTTGCTGTATGCACGCATGATTTAGCATGTTATTTTTGGTGAAGACAGATAAAACAACCAAAGAGCCTCTGAGGTTGGTATAAAACCTATTAGCAGTGCATCCTTGGCTTCACCTCTGAATCTCTCCGTCTCGGGCCTACACTGTAGGGTCAGCACCACACCAAATCATATGTGTCCTCTCCATTAAAGTCACAGCCTTAAAGCAACATATCATCACAGTTCCAGAAGCTTGCTCTAACTGTAATTGAAATGGCCCAAGGGGAATTCCGTGGTTCTGGTTTGCCCTTCATCCCCCCCCCCCCCCCCCAATCCTACAACCTCCATCCATCACTGTAGAGTCTGGCCCTGGAGCGCTTGTAATGCGGAGAGGTTAACAGCGTGATCGCCGTGCACATGCTCACATACTGACTCCTGAACCGTGGCCCCTCAGGCCCTTTGAACCGTGGCCCCTCAGGCCCTTTGAACCGTGGCCCCTCAGGCCCTTTGAATGTGTATATACTGTATGACATTCATGAAAAAACGGCATACAGCGTCATGTCAAGTACATATTAATTTAGCTGAAAAACGGCATGCAGCGTCATGTCAAGTACATATTAATTTAGCTGAAAAACGGCATGCAGCGTCATGTCAAGTACATATTAATTTAGCTGAAAAACGGCATGTAGCGTCATGTCAAGTATATATTAATTTAGCTGAAAAACGGCATACAGTGTAATGTCAGGTACATATTAATTTAGCTGAAAAACGGCATACAGCGTCATGTCAAGTATATCTTAATTTAGCTGCCAGGTGCCAAGGAAAGCTCGAGAGCATCAACAGCAAATGGATGGACTTCAACAGGGATGTGATCAGAAAACGCCATCCTTCCTTCAGATGTCGAATTCACAGGGTTGATTACACAGCTCCCTCGCAACGCAACCTGCTCCAGATAAAATTAAACACCAGTGATTAGACACGGCTTTGAAACACCCTGGACCACGATCAATGTGATCCTTTATTTACGCTCATCCTCAAAAGATGGAGATTTGAGGATTCATACAAAAGGTATTAAAATGCTATATCTCACAACAACCGCAAATTGTTACTAATAAAATGTGATGGTTGAGAGACAGCAAAGGCACTTAAGGTCTCCTGGTGTTGTGTTTGTCAGATTCTGCTCTTCGGATTATGATCAAATTCTCTTTAACAAGTGCTCAAAAATCATTCAGTGTAATGTAAATCATTAAGCGACGACATAAAAATTATGTCTAAGATAATAACCAGCCACGATGACGCGCACAGACACATAAATAGGCAAAGATTTCTGCTCCAATGTGCTGTTTTAAGCATATCTATTTGGCTTTTCACATACATGAAAGCTGCCAGTTGCTCTTGCCAGGAAGTGGAGGACATTAAGGCAAGTGTCCTAGTTGATCTCTGATGACAAGGATCTGGATGAGAGATCATAGGCAAGGGGGCAAAAGCTATGGTCATCCCCCTGAAAGGATGGCATTGCCCCTCGTGGGTCTTGGGCTTGCTAGAAGTTGCCCCATCTTCAAACAGCGCCAAAGAAAACCTTAGAGATGTGGTTTTTGAAAGATGGACACAAAGGATTCATCGGATCTCCTTCGGAACAAATGGGCCCCCCCAATCAATACAGTGAGCCTCCTCTCGGAGGGTCTCCCGTTGACTTGCTGTTGCATCCTGCCATGAGCAAACTCCTGAGCTGATTGGCTGGATAGAGACCTTTAAAGTCTTCAGGGCTGCCCAGAGACTGGCTCATCAGAAAACTGTCAGAAATATATCTTATGTAAGGCATGGACAATGAATAAAAAAAGAGGGGAGAAAAATATTTTTAAGAACCAATCACAGGGGTGAATTGGAATTCATCAAAAGACAAAAATACATCAGATACAAAGATGGGCGTATCTCCCAATTGGGCATATCTCCCAATTCGGAGATATGCCCAATTGGGAGATACAATTGGGCAAAAGTCTGTGACAAAAAAGTCTGTGATCGCTGTATGTTGAGGGTCTTGGGCAACCTCTTAAGGATCGGACCCTTTTTAAAAATGTTTGCCTAAAATGACATACCCAAATCTAACTACCTGTAGCTCAGGACCTGAAGCAAGGATATGCATATTCTTGAAACCATTTGAAAGGAAACATTTTGAAGTTTGTGGAAATGTGAAATTGATGTAGGAGAATATCAAAGAAAGAAATGTCACATCATCTTTGAAATGCAAGAGAAAGGTCTTAATATTACTTAGGAGTCCAGGCACAATTTAGATGTTGGCCACTAGATGGCAGCAGTGTATGTGAAAAGTTTTAGGCTGATCCAATGAACCATTGATTACTGTTCAAAATGTTGGATCAAGACTGCCCAAATGTGCCTATTGGTTTATTGATACATTTTCAAGTTCAAAACTGTGCACTCTCCTCAAACAATAGCATGGTGTTCTTTCACTGTAATAGCTACAGTAAATTGAACAGTGCATTTAGAGTAACATGAATGTAAGCTTTCTGCCCATATAAGGTATGTCTATGTCCTGGGACATTTTCTTGTTACTTACAACGTCATGCTAATCACATTAGCGCACGTTAGCTCAACCGTCCCGAGTGCGGGACGCTATCCTGTAGCGGTTAAGTTGACAGCGGAGCCCCAATTACGAAGTGTGAATAGAGGGCTGTTTTAATAAGCCTGGTACCGGCTGAGCTACACAGGGGGCTGGCACCACCACTGACACCAGAAAACTGCACTGCAGATGAAGATGAGAGAGAAATACAAAGGATCAGTCTGACCAAGTCACAAGATCAGAGCTCATGGGGATTTCTGATTTCTGATTTGCCATTTCGCTGTCTGTAAAAAGCAAGAAATATTAAATATTAAGCTTTTATACACTCAGTTGTAATGCATTGTCTTACATAAGAGTCCTGCCACTGATGGTGTGGTTCTTTTGAACGCTTGTTAATGTCAAATTGTTAACAGGAACATAGAGGACATGAAACAGATTACCTTGTGTGTCCCACGACTCAACGATACTCTCCATGAGTGACATCCTCCTCTGACACCTATGTTTGATTTCTCTGATAGCCTGATTACATACTGTACCACCTAACTTTATAATAAATGTTGGGTTCGCCTTCACCATCCCTCTCATTACACACTGTTAGCATCAGAGTTGTGTCTGTGCCAAGCCCCTCTGAGCCCCAGGTGCTCCATTTGGAGAGAGAACGAAAATGAGATGAAGACAACACTGACAGAAAGGAGACCAGAGGCGCAGCTACATCCAGTTCACCATGTAAAGGGTTGATAATGGGGGCGTAGATAAGTGGAGCTTCATATATGGTGGGGGACACTATAGCCTCCACAGAACCACACTGGCGACTATGCAGAGATTAGGGGGCCACTGGCGACTATGCAGAGATTAGGGGGCCACTGGCGACTATGCAGAGATTAGGGGGCCAGTGGCGACTATGCAGAGATTAGGGGGCCACTGGCGAGTATGCAGAGATTAGGGGGCCACTGGCGAGTATGCAGAGATTAGGGGGACACTGGCGAGTATGCAGAGATTAGGGGGCCACTGCCGAGTATGCAGAAAAAAGGGAGACACTGGTGAGTATGCAGAGATTAGGGGTCCACTGGTGAGTATGCAGAGATTAGGGGGCCACTGGCAAGTATGCAGAGATTAGGGGGACACTGGTGAGTATGCAGAGATTAGGAAGGCAGTGTGAAGAAGTCATGGAGGGTTAGGATAGCCAAGAGCAGAGGGAAAGAGACAGATGAGAGAGCGAAATGAGAAGAGGCGTGGAAAAAGGAGGGAGTGGGCAGGGATGGAAAAAGGAACAGAGTTAGGGAGCCACAGCACTACTGGCTGGGGAAGATGGAAAAAGCCAGGGATCCAATTAAAATCACACTTGGTCGGCCTTACCCCCTCCTCATGCTGACACAGCCCCACACTGGCGAGTCTAGTGTGGTAGCTATACCATAGCAGTGGGGAGGGGAGTGGGCTTATGCGGGGGCTACACAGCGCATGCATGTTACACAAGATGTCTTCCATGGCGATCGGCTATGATGCATCTCGCCCAAAGACCTGGTGTGAAAACGCATCTCACCCTCTGACACATTGGTGGGAATCTAGTCCTGTACGTCATAACAGAAACCGGAACAGCGAATAGACGAAGTGCGACGGTGATTCAACAGACTCCAAGGTGAAACAGACATATTCACGTGAATTTGAATATTACATATGCAGCCAAAAAAAGGGGCGGCTGACTCTTGTTGCTAGGCAGAGAAGCCAAATAAAGATGGCGGACAATAAACAGCAAACTGGGAAGATAGGGTCCCATCATGCAGTACCAGTGATTAGCAGGTGGGGGGAGGGGCAGGGGCGTGGTAGGGGGGGAGTGGTTATGGAATATTACAGTACCAGTGATTAGCAGGTGGGGGAAGGGGAAGGGGTGTAGTGGGGGGAGTGGTTATGAATATTGATATTGCTTTGTCAGGTAACATGATATATAGCGGGATCTGTAAAGGCTTTCTGCACCGAATAATAATAATATAGAGCGGGATCTGTAAAGGCTTTCTGCACCGAATAATAATAATATAGAGCGGGATCTGTAAAGGCTTTCTGCACAGAATAATAATAATAATAATAATAATAATAATAATATAGAGCGGGATCTGTAAAGGCTTTCTGCACCAAATAATAATAATAATAATAATAATATAGAGCGGGATCTGTAAAGGCTTTCTGCACCGAATAATAATAATATAGAGCGGGATCTGTAAAGGCTTTCTGCACCGAATAATAATAATAATAATAATAATATAGAGCGGGATCTGTAAAGGCTTTCTGCACCGAATAATAATAATAATAATAATAATAATATAGAGCGGGATCTGTAAAGGCTTTCTGCACCAAATAATAATAATAATAATAATAATAATAATATAGAGCGGGATCTGTAAAGGCTTTCTGCACCGAATAATAATAATAATATAGAGCGGGATCTGTAAAGGCTTTCTGCACCGAATAATAATAATAATATAGAGCGGGATCTGTAAAGGCTTTCTGCACCGAATAATAATAATAATAATAATAATAATATAGAGCGGGATCTGTAAAGGCTTTCTGCACCGAATAATAATAATAATATAGAGTGGGATCTGTAAAGGCTTTCTGCACCGAATAATAATAATATAGAGCGGGATCTGTAAAGGCTTTCTGCACCGAATAATAATAATAATAATAATATAGAGCGGGATCTGTAAAGGCTTTCTGCACCGAATAATAATAATAATAATAATAATAATATAGAGCGGGATCTGTAAAGGCTTTCTGCACCAAATAATAATAATAATAATAATAATAATAATAATATAGAGCGGGATCTGTAAAGGCTTTCTGCACCGAATAATAATAATAATATAGAGCGGGATCTGTAAAGGCTTTCTGCACCGAATAATAATAATATTATAGAGCGGGATCTGTAAAGGCTTTCTGCACCGAATAATAATAATAATAATAATAATAATATAGAGCGGGATCTGTAAAGGCTTTCTGCACCGAATAATAATAATAATAATAATAATAATAATATAGAGCGGGATCTGTAAAGGCTTTCTGCACCGAATAATAATAATAATAATAATATAGAGCGGGATCTGTAAAGGCTTTCTGCACCGAAGAATTGTGGCTATTGGGGAAAAGAAAATCTAATTTCAGGGTGTTCAGCTCTGGCCTTCCTATGTACACCATCACTGCGCTTGCATAACAGATCAAATGGAGAAATAGATTTCCCCAAGCAAACAGAGACATTTTCTTGGGTAATTATGATCACAATGGAATATATGTCTTCCCCAAAAAACAAACAAAAGAGCAGATTTACCGTTTTAGGAGG
The DNA here is from genome assembly GCA_023634145.1 of Thymallus thymallus. Taxonomy (NCBI): domain Eukaryota; kingdom Metazoa; phylum Chordata; class Actinopteri; order Salmoniformes; family Salmonidae; genus Thymallus; species Thymallus thymallus. Next base: position 31,880,786 of record CM042385.1, on the reverse strand, counting down.
AAAACATGGAGGATCTACATACCTTTCACAAGGAAAGTGTTGAGGTTTGGATAGGATCATTTTTATGGAAGACCAAATAACCTTAGTAACCTGCAACACAGACAGACCCTAATCCCACAGACAGACCCTAATCCCACAATTAATATTGGCAGTATCCAACCAGACAAGTCATCAGACAAACGTTCAGTTTGGATTGATAATTGATTGCATAGCCAATAAAGGTGAATTGAACTTCAAATCATGTTGTTGATTTTTGGTCGAAATCTTGGATAAATTATAATCACTATTGCACGTTGATTACTTTCTGCAAATTCAATCATGTTGATACGTATGTTTAAATAACGCAGAAATAATATTGAGTTGACCAATTATTTTAAATGGGGGGGATGTCTCTTCAATTGGACAACCTTAATAACATGAAGAAATACTAAAATACTGTGTTTAGTTACGACTGATGCCCACTGGGTAACATCGTTTCCTCGTTATTTCACCAATGCCATATCAATTATATCACGTTGCATCAATGTATCTCATTTGATTCAATTGATTAAATAAAGCCATCGACATACACAGTTTTCGGATAAATTTAACCCAGGTCAACCCGAAAATGTGTCTTCCCATGGAACCAGATTAACCAGACCTTATGAGGTTCTCGCTCCTTTCTAGTGAACATATTATTTTGGGATTGAACCTCATCTCATGCTGGTTGAGATCCTTTTATTCCTCTTCAATCTGAGGCTCTGACAATCTGATCATCTCACCTTGAATATTACAGCACTTTTACGAGAGGTTTCTGAAAGAGGGCAACATAGAAACATTATGGCATCCCCAATCAAATGTCTACTCTCTCAAAAAAGCAAACAGTCTCAAGTTAAGCAACTCAAACTAGCCGGCTTATTAGTGAGGGGGATCCTTGTGGTGAGAGTGGTGGACGACTTCTCAGGCAGATGGCTTGAGTCTCTGACATGCTCATTATTTATTTCCCTGGGCTGACAGGGAGGGCAGAAACTCGACCGCAGTCTAACTCAGTGGGGTTTGCAAAATACGCCATTAAAACATCCTGCCTTGTCTAAAGAGACGTCCTCATGAATATCGTGTGCGTCATGCACTAATACAGCATACTTCAGTTTACATGAAAGTCCTAACACGCTTATCACCTTTTGCAGTATCCTGAAAAGTGCTACTTTGTGAAGAAATGGGTGCTGGAGTGAAAGCAGGCAAGGAAATAATGGTTTAGATGGTGGAGAACTCAGCCAAATACACAATAGGACACACAGCTTGTGCAGCCGTGTCTATTAATATCAAGAGGCTGCAGGTGATGGCTTCAATATACTGTAACTAAGAACATAAAGCAGACAGTCAGTCGGTCTGAGTTGTTACCATGACATCGCTGTAGGCCATGACATCATCGTCACAGGAGCATTGTGGGAGGAAGAAAATCAACAATTAACTTGTTTCAGTTTTACTTGGGAAAACAATATGTTCCACCATATTAGTTCACTTTCATCAGCACAACATTACTTTTAGATGAATCGATAAAGTTACCCGCTGTGACAATAACCACAACACTTCTGATCCATCAAACTTTCAAAGAGACCAAATCATATTGTAGTCCAGCTTTTGCACATCAGAGTATAGAACGCATGGGGGACACAAAATAATTCAGAAAACAATCATTTGGCATAGTTCCCAAAATCGTCAGACACTGTCCCCGACTAAAACCACACTCGAACATAACTGTGTTGACGACTAAACTAAATCATTGCTGTTAAAAATCTTTAAAATAGAAGAGTTTATTCTAAGAAAGTGAACGATGTGTAAAAGTATGGAATGTCAATGACTTCCTTCTCTTTTGAAATAAAGAGAAGCACTTTAGTGTGGAACAAGAAAATGGTCTCCTCAGTCGTAAACTGTCTGCACGTCTTTCACTGCACATAACAGTAAAATACATCCATACACGTAGAAGCTAGATCATTAGGTAGTATGATTTGATCATTTTGTAAATGAAGCATCAATGTGAGTGCGACCCTCATTGGGTGGCGTGGCTACTGTACGTACACTGAACCCCTTTCTCCATTTAATGTGTGCCTCGTTTTCAGGCGTGCCTCGTTTTCAGTCTAATGTGCGGCCTAGTTAGCTGTGCTAAATTCTGTGGTCGCTGGTTTTCCAACACCTCCCCCTTTTAAGTAGACTGAAATTATTTGTGCCGGAGGCTCCATCTTTGACAGTGGGAAGTGGGTATGTAAACTATGAATGGGTTATATTATAGTAATAACTATCCAGGGATGAAATGGGCAGTTTTAACAGTAAAATACATTAGTGGCACGTAGACTGTGCAGATCTGTCTGTGTTACTGTAATCTCTCTATGTGTTACTGTAATATCTGTCCTAGGATCTGTCAGGCAGAACCTTTTTGGTTCAAGGCAGAACCTTTTTGAGTTCCATGTAGAACCCTTTACACAGTTCTCCCTGGAACCAAAAAGGGTTATTCAAAGGGTTCTCCTATGGGGACAGCCCGAAGAATCCTTTTTTTCTAAGAGTCTATACTGAGATATGATTCAGATCAAACATGAATGGCTATATCCAAGACTGGAATTCAGCCTAAAATGCATTGTAAACTCCCACAGAGAAACAGTGGTGCAGGTATGTGCTCTTACAACTGGATAACAATTTCTTACAGTGGTCAAAACCATAGTGCAGAAACGTATAGTACAATAAACTTTGCTTTACATGTCAATTGCATATAGTAAACAGTGGTTGTTATCAACACCATGTATTTCACCTGTGCAGAAATAATGCTATTCTCCTGCAGGGCACTTTTGATTGAATTTCCCTATGGTTCCCAAGGTCTTCTTAATAAACAGAGCCTTTGGGCGGGGCCTTTACTTTTGCTACACCAATCAAATAAAAATATATTACATTTCAAAACATGAGCAAACTGGTCTAATAATCTCACATGTCACAGTTTGACACAGATAGTCAATAGAATATATTTACCACACCCCAACCACAGAGAAACACCCACACTGTAAAGAACTCAAACTATTTTGATAGTCTCGAAAAATCTGATGACATTTTATTTTTTTAGGTCAAATTATATAATATTTGAAAATATTAAGGAACTATTAGTCAAATGTATCACCTATAGGCCTACAACCTTGGTAATGGGTACTTTGGTGTTGTTTTCATGGTGTGCATGCAGAGATGGAGTGTGTGACGTACATTTGAGGAAAACTATAGTGTGAAAAATGGTATTGCAGAAGAGGCCGGACAAACTATAACCGTGGCAAATACGCACGCCCTGATGTAAACCAGGTGACGCTATGATTTTTACGATATCATCTGCCCACCCTGCAATCAATAATGGCTTTCCACTACGCCATCACTATATATTTTTTTATAATTATAATCTATAATTATTTAACTAGGCAAGTAAGTTAAGAACAAATTCGTATTTACAACGACGGCGTACCTACATGGTCAACCCCTGGAGCATCTTAGGGTTAAGTGTCTTGCTCAAGGACACAGACACGTTTTTTTTTTTTTTTTACCTTGTCGGATCGGGATTCGATCCAGCAACCTTTCGGTTACTGGCCCAACGCTCTACCCGCTACCCACTAGGCTTCCTGCCGCCCCACTGTGCATCACGGCCAAGACAGCACCCAACTTGTGTCTTCAATACCATTGATTGTTTGTCCTAAATAGTACAGAAACAGATATTTGCAAAAACATTCAAGGATGGGCCTATAGCCTATTATGAATACGGTTGCTGCTGATCAAATTAAACCTGTCAACTGTTAAGGATTTGGTTTGAATATTGATGAATGTCTTCATAAGTGTACACTCCTAATAACATTTTCCAAATGAATTGACAGTATGGGCCTCTGCAGCTCATGGTTGGCTATTTTAGTCGAGCCAAGATTCTCAGAATTCAGCGTGGGAATATACATAATACAATGTATTTCATGAAACGCTAATTCAATTGCAAGTAACCTGAAAGTGAATGCACGGATATATAGCACAAATAAACAAAGGGCGTTGAGTCTGCATCACTGTTGCACTAGCACATTTTCTTTGAGAATGCATTGGGCTTAATCACACACGGCCTGATCAAAGAGAATAGAGACACTTTAATGAAATATTGAATGCATAATTAATGTTACAGTATGTACAGTAGAATTTTAATTAAACATTTTAATTCTTATCAAGGAGGCCTTGGATTGTGTTCTCAACTGATCCACAAGAATGTAAAGAATATCCAAACAGAAACAAAGAACGCAGGAGGGGGGAGGGATCATACTTCAGAAACTATAGGCTACTCTACTCGAGGGATCATACTTCAGAAACTATAGGCTACTCTACTCTAGGGATCATACTTCAGAAACTATAGGCTACTCTACTCTAGGGATCATACTTCAGAAACTATAGGCTACTCTACTCGAGGGATCATACTTCAGAAACTATAGGCTACTCTACTCGAGGGATCATACTTCAGAAACTATAGGCTACTCTACTCTAGGGATCATACTTCAGAAACTATAGGCTACTCTACTCGAGGGATCATACTTCAGAAACTATAGGCTACTCTACTCGAGGGATCATACTTCAGAAACTATAGGCTACTCTACTCGAGGGATCATACTTCAGAAACTATAGGCTACTCTACTCGAGGGATCATACTTCAGAAACTATAGGCTACTCCACTCGAGGGATCATACTTCAGAAACTATAGGCTACTCTACTCGAGGGATCATACTTCAGAAACTATAGGCTACTCTACTCGAGGGATCATACTTCAGAAACTATAGGCTACTCCACTCGAGGGATCATACTTCAGAAACTATAGGCTACTCTACTCGAGGGATCATACTTCAGAAACTATAGGCTACTCCACTCGAGGGATCATACTTCAGAAACTATAGGCTACTCTACTCGAGGGATCATACTTCAGAAACTATAGGCTACTCCACTCGAGGGATCATACTTCAGAAACTATAGGCTACTCTACTCGAGGGATCATACTTCAGAAACTATAGGCTACTCTACTCGAGGGATCATACTTCAGAAACTATAGGCTACTCTACTCGTGTTTCTTGAAAGAAAGCAAAGCAGCTAAAAGCTGTATATAATGCACCTTCCTTTCATCTCATGTTTTACATTATATTTAACAAATGAGTGTAGTGGATCTTATACTCAATATGTGTTTGAATTACATTACATTTGAATTACAAATCCTGTGAACGCATAAATTGGTCCACTTGTTATTTGGCCTCAAAATTGAACTTGACGAGAAATAATAGGTTTTAATTCATATTTTATTTCCAAGTTCTGCTTTACATTATACACGACATGAGTAATGCACTTTCTATGCTTTCCCACAATACAATACAGTTACATTCCATGAAGACCCCGTCCTTTACATATGCTGGTATAGCCTTCCAAGCAATAATACATGTAAAGGTCCTTTCATAACACCTTTGCTACTATATTCATATACAGGCCTTTTAAGACAATCCCCTTGAATCCATTTACTTTCGTTAACCTATAGCAAGCAGCAAGCATCAATGATATCATTCAAATGATGGGGGGATTCACTGAAGCCTACACGTGTGTAAAAATAGACACGTTTCTTACACCTGACACAACTCAAGGCCCACCACACATAGACCTAGAATGTGTGCGTCACAGAACAGATAAAGCTTGCCATCACGCATTTTGCAACGCTGTATATATATATATATATTAGCACGTTTTCAAAACTACGACACATAATGACTTCAACGTGGCACATGTTTTTATAGCCTACAACATCAACAAAATACAACCAATAATATATAATGCAAGAATAACAGATGTCATAACAAAAATAGACCCACGTTTTGTAGGCCAACGTCACTCAGGCGACATAACTGACTCACATTGATGATATGTCGTTACTACACTGCTTTGGTGAGAAAGAGTCCACGCCACTGTGGCACGTATACCACCCATTGACAATACTTTTCTGAAAGGGTGAGGCAGTGGAAAATGTCCTGGAGCTCTGGGCGAAATTGTGGCCTGCTTGGTTGCATGGGTATTGGGTGGGCTCAGGTCTATAACCGCTCCTCTGGATCAACAATGGATCCAAGAGGCCCTCTGACCTATGTGAGGAGTAGTCCAAACTGTTGTCGAATGTGTGATGGAAACTTGACCTCAGACTTGACTCATTTCGAATCTCGGGGGATAAAGACTCTTGGGAGGAGGTGAGGGGCTGAGCGCGCGTCACGATGGTGGACGAGGCCGTTTCGCCTTGATCCTTTACTTCGGGTGACCTGGTGTCTGCAAGGTGCTCCCCGTCCCCCTCACGCTCATCGCTGCGTTTCGCGCTGTAGTCCTTGCAGTGGAGCTTCATGTGCTTTCGTAGGGAACTTGGGTGGGTGTAACACTTCTCGCACCCTCTGACCTTGCACATGTAGGGTTTATCACTGGAGTGCACGTGAGAATGCTTCTTTCTGTCGCTGCTGTTAGCAAACCTCCGATTGCAGCCCTCGAACTCACACTTAAAAGGTTTTTCACCTAAACGTGCAGAGAGAGAAATGGCCGCTTGTTACGATATGGTGCCTAATATGTTTTCAACCTCTTAAGTTTGTAAACTCATATAAACTTACATTTATATTGTTATACATTTGCACATAAACAAGACAGTAAGGATATAAATAATCAACATTTTGAGTTCATGAGCAAGTAGTGTGTAGGCCTAATTCCAAAACGTTCCTAAAATTGTAATATTTTTGTCATGTCGATTTTAGTTTTGGGTGCATTTTTTCCTGTGCAATGCCAATGTGCAATAACCAGTCACGTGAATGCCTACATTACACTTGCTCATGTTTTAACACAATTGTGTTATCTTCCATAACCTTAGGTCTAAGATTAACCTTAACCTTAACCTAACCCCTAACCCATCACTTCGACTGTAGGCCTAAAGCCCGAATAAAGGGTAGAATTGAACAAAATGTCATTAACATTCAACGGAAAATGTAGGTTTAAATTACAAAATCAACAAGAACACCTCACAAAAATCTCAACTGACACTTGCATCGAAACGTTTATCTGTCAATATACGATGAAGATAATCATGCAGATAATCATGCAGATAATCATGGAGATAATCATGGAGATAATCATGAAGACAATCATGCAGATAATCATGAAGACAATCAACATGGCAACAAGTGGAAAACATAATTACCACAGAAGTTTACACTACCCGTCAATGATTTATCCCAACAGTGAGAGGCCAAGGCCGTAAATATAGGCCCATCGTCTATCAAGGATTTTGTCAAACCCTGGATCTTCCCAAGTCCTATTAATGTCCTAAAACTCGATCTTCCCAAGTCCTATTAATGTCCTAAAACTCGATCTTCCCAAGTCCTATTAATGTGCTAAATCTAGGTTTGAACAATTCTGTCTTATATCCAGTAAACAAGGTAGAAAGAAGTTCACGAGTCATGTTGCTACAGAGAAATGAGTGTGGGTAGGCCTAGTCTTGATTAGACCTATATGGCAAAATATGGTGAAACAGCATGTGTTTTCTCATCTCAATAAGTCCCACCAAACCATCATTTATTTCTAAAATGATATTTTTCACTATTTCTAGACGAACATTTATTAGAAATGTGATATATTACTGTTTCTAAACATGCATCTGTATGTACTATTCAATTAAATGGCCACCATAATAATCATTCATTCGAAATACATTTTGGCACGTACATTTTAATATCAATGTTTGCTATAACGTGACTGTATAATATTTAAGGTTTCTTACCATAAAAGTTTGCCACTGATGATTTTTCTCATTGTGTTGATTTAGACAACTCTGGCTACCAACTAGATAATTATTAATTTATTTTAGTCAAAATTACATTTATCTTTAGGGAAGCATTTGACTCTTTTATTATTAATTTTTGTTTTTTTTATCATAAAAAAAAATATACATAAACAGTGTTCAATTATCGACAATATAAACCTCCACTTTAACGTTGAAATCCTGTTGATCTCTGTGAAACTTAAACGGAAATCAGACCACAAAGGTACTGTGTTGTCTATACCTCATAACCTACTTGGCTGTTGTCTTGTCCCTGCGCCCGCGCAGAGTGGAGTCCTCGCTACTGGGGCTGCAACTGAGCGATGCGTAAAAGCTACGTCACAACTCTCCGGTGTCCCGGCATTTATTTATTTATTTATTTATTTAAGTGAATGAGTGGGAGAAGCACCCAAACAACTGGGCCTGAAAACCACTAGTTCGTAGCTGTAGTTACTACAGGACTTGTTGTCCCGCTATTAGCACGAGCTCATGCTTCTCTCCTGTACAACTACACCCACACAACAGGCTATAAAGTCATCACAATATGATATGAACTACAACAACAGCACCACCAGAAACATACGACATCCACAGACAGACATGTAATATTAATCATTATAATAATAACCATCTTCATAATAATAATAATAACAATAATAGCCGATGTACATTTTAATCATCAAAAATCTAGCAAGGTAGACAGTGACATATTCTGTCATTCAAAATAATCAAACGTTTGTTCAAATTATTTCCTCAGCTAGATTTTTCTAATATTTTTGTTCACTATAAAACGCTACTATAGTGCCACTGCGGAGATAAGCTTGGGTTTTATTACGCAATCTAACTCTTACAATTTAACTTTTTATATAATAATATAATTTAGTAAAATATAAACATTTCAAATATGGTTTAAATTATGCTATCATCATTTTCTCAGAGGGTAAATTTAGTCCCCAAAAAATAAACAAGGTTTTGGTAAGTTGAATCATTGATTTGATGTATTCTGCCAACTTTTATGTTAGCTAATTATTATGAATATTAATATTATTATTATCATTATTATTATTGACACTAATAGTTACATACCTGTGTGTGTCCTCTTGTGAATCTTGAGGTTCTCTGATCTTGCAAAAACTTTTTCACAGCCGTGGAAAGGGCAGGGAAAGGGCTTTTCCCCTGTGTGGACTCTGACGTGGTTCACCAACTTGTATTTTGCTTTGAAAGGCTTTCTGTCCCTCTGACAATTCTCCCAGTGACACACGTATTCAGAGTGCTCTGGTCCTCCGACATGTTCCACTGTCACATGGGTGACAAGTTCATACATAGTCCCGAAAGTTCTGGCGCAGGGCTGCTTCCCAGCCCCCTCTTGGCTGTCACTCCACTTACACACCAGCTCGTGCTTCAGGTTCTGTTTTGAGCACCTCAGGAAAGCGTCACCCCCTCCACGTTGAATTGCCATGTTCAACGGTTTGTAGAGACCCAGGAACTGAGAAACCAGTTGTTGGCTGTTTCCCCTGGGGCCGCTGATGCTCTGGCCGTAAGGGTGCGCCCGGGTGAGGAGGTCCCCTGGTAGACCCAACATCACTTGACCGGAGAGGTCTCGGGTCGCGTCGGAGGAGCCATGGGCCTGCTCGTGATAAGCGGTGAAAAAAGCGTGGCTTCTGCTATCTCTATAGCTAGGCAGGTCACGGTACCTTCCAATCCCGCCATGTTGGTTACTTCTTGATGCCAGTTGATCAGTGACGGGTGGCATGCCGGCTCCAGAAAGATTGGCTCCAATGATAATGCCCCTAGGGCTGTGCTCTAACCGGTGGTATCCAGAGTCTGCAAAATGGGGAACCGAATGGTCAACATATGCACTGTACCTCGTCTCGGGATAGTCTCGCAAATTGTGCGAGGGGCAGAGCTTTAAGGAACTACCAGTGGGGTGCCCTATGTGCTCCCCTGCCAAAGGTGGCAGCACCACGCTGGGTTCAGTATTGCTCTCCCCGGGGTTGACGCAAGAAAGAAGGCAGCCACCAAACCTCGACAGAGTTGTCATGTTTTGCTGTGAGTTTAGCTGTGAGTTTGCAAAATCAACCAATTCTGTGCTCAAGATTTACCTAGAAATAATGTTTCCATTTTCTTTGCTGTTTATCATCTGCATGTGAAATTGTTGGCCGTGAACTTCGCAGGAGCAGGAACCAGACTCAAGTTCGTTAAAGTTGGTGTGACTCCCATGCCGTTCACTTTGCCCTCTTGATTTGTGACAATAACCGTGGTAGTAAAAATGCTTCGAAACAGGCCATGGTGCAATATAAAAGCACAGCAGGCAAATCTGCTTTAAAAAAAAAGGCGCTTTGGGATTGGTTGGAATGTGGTATGATTGACAGGCGCTGGGTTTGTTTTAAAAGGGACACGCAGGCGTTCACTGCACGACTCCGTTTTCAAATATCTCATATAAAATGCTTTGAAATGTGCCGCGGTACAGGCTATACTACCAAATATTGGTGTCGCTTTGACTCTAGGCGTCACATTACAACCGCCTATTTGTAAATGTCTTCAAATGCTGGACATTTCTAGACATATTTGTGTGGAAGTCTAATAGGCCACACAATTACGACATTGAAATGCAATGTTAAAGTATCAAATGTCAGAACTTTTCATTTAATTTCATGTTTATTTTACTGGAAAGAATAGGTTGCAAAAATACATTCTAGGTTAAAGGTCCAATGCAGACGTTTTCATCTCAATATCAAATCATTTATGGGTAACAATTAAGTACCTTAATGAGTTTGTTTTCATTTAAAATGGTAAAAGATAAACAAAAATAGCATCTTAGCATAGAGCAATTTCTAAAGCAATACTTTTGCTAGGACTGTCTGGGAGTGGTCTTAGTGGGGAGGAGAAAACTAGCTGCTATTGGCAGAGAGGTTTGGAACTCTCTTTCTTATTGGTCTATTAACTGATTTGCCACCTGGTGACGTCAGTATTATTCCAAACTCATAGAACTCATAGAATCCCCGAGCCGACAAGGTGAAAACCTGTCGGTGTGTCCTTGAGCAAGGCACTTAACCCTAATTTGCTCCTGGGGCGCCATACTACTATGGCTGTCCCTGTAGGTAGGCCGTTGTTGTAAATACACATTTTGTTCTGACTTGCCTAGTTAAATAAAGGTTAAATAAACAAAACTAAAAATATATATATATATATTTATAAAACACAGGAAAATCACGTTTTTGACTGCACTGGGCCTTTACGATTCTGTTTTTCAAAGTCCTGACCAAGTGGGGTAAGGTTGCAGACAAAAACAGAGGAGAGTAGCCTCCTCTATACCCTAAAATGACCAAAATCAATCACATATCAATACATTTGGCATACAATAACAACTATATTTAGCTAAACAAAAGACATGGGCACATGAATGGTGGGGTACAAGCTTATAGCTTCAAGGTGAAAGGGCAACAACACTATCAAATCAAACAAAAATCATCTGATTTATTTATTGATATTCGAATAGGCGTTTTCCAATGGCTTTCCGTAAACGTGTTCCATAAACCGTTCATTTTCTTCCATTCTTGCCAGTCTACTTCTCAATTTAGCTGACAAGTCTAAGCCAATTGGATTTTCTCTCACGTCATGCTACAGTACCTATTTTAAAAAGTATGTTTAGCAAGTCAACCTTCTTCATATCCAGACACACAACTAGTAAAACTGTAACTGTTGTCATAGAAATTCATATAGGCTATCCTAGCGCCTTAAGGGTGTGCACTCTGTCATGTCTTATGCATGTAGGCTACCATCATGGGAAGAATCCGTGATGTAAAATTATTCTGTAGGTGTTCAAAACAAGCCGAATCTGTCACTTGTAGAAAAATAACAGTGAAGAATATGACCATTGTGAAAAGTGTCTCTCCAAAGGCAGCAGCGATGCAACTCAGGCCATGCAGCGATGCTTAACAACAACTCATCTGTCTGGCAAACACATTTCAAACAGTCATTTATACTGCCAAAGGATTAGAGTTGTATTTAGCGGGGTTTAGTTGTAAATTATACAGACCAATAAACCAATGTTCCCAAATTAATAGTCCATGCGTCTTCGTTTGGTCATAGCAGGCGTATCTTTTCCTTTAAGAGGTTTTAGTGATTAGTTTGGATGCAGAGGTGCACATCAAATGTATATTTAATTAGTCAACTATTATTTCTCAAGACTGTATTGTCCTCTAACTTTCAAAGTCCAGTTTCTGACGTCACACTCAAGGGACTAGGCCCAGACAAAGGGAGCGAGAGGCCCACTTGACATAAAATGCCGTAACATAGACAAACACCATTGGTCAAACTCGGTAATTATTGTAATGCATGCTCATGTTGGTCGGCCTTTAACCTGGCCCATTTCCGATTATTTTTTTTAAACGTCACGTTTTAGTGACTAGCATAGTAATTCGTAGCCTATAAAATAGTCTTCGAGGTTTTAGGGAATATCTTCGTTTCGAAATAAATTGTACTAAACAAAAAGAAGATAAACAAATCTGGGAAAAACACACTTTTATGATAAATTACGCCCCTTTGACCTCTTGTCTCCGCATCATCTTTCGTTGAGGCCCAATATCTTTCAGAGCGGCTGTCTATTATTGAATATTGACATTGCATATACGCATAAACAACCAGACATATTTAGGTTGTGTACTTGAACATTGCATGCAAGGGCTTTATGGATTTTAGGTTGCGATCAGCCACTGAATGTCAAACGCCATATTTCTTCAATTGAATCAATCAAAATAAGCAGCTAGCCTATATAATGCCAAAATAACATTGGTGGTGCTTGGTGGTTTTATGTCTGGTGTTTTTTTTTTTTTTTTTGAAGAAAATTGACCGATAAAAAAATAGAAGAAAAATAGGTATAGACACTAAAAATAAAAAAAATATGCAGAGAACTGATATAGGCTACCGTCAAAATAAAGTGAGTCATTCAATCTTATGAAGCAGACAATTCTGCAGACTTCCTTAAACCGGAATTCAATAAACTGAAACATACTGCATGCTACACTACTCATTAATGTGATTACATGTAGTAGAGTAGCAGCCTACAGATCATGTGCCCTTGTTATGGGACAGTTGACATGTTGACAGTGCAGGATGTTAGTAGTTTTACATGAAAATTAGTAGTTATATAGTACACAGAAATGCACAACTGTACAGTATGAATGTGTAATAGCTTTGATTGCTATATACAGTTTACAGCTAAATTGTGACTATCAACACAACACAACACAAATGACTATCAACACAACACAACACAACACAAATGACTATCAACACAAACAAGCAGTGTCACACAGATAACACTGATTGTATTCATTGTAGAATGATAGATGTAAGGGCTAACGGGCCATATGAAATGATGCTCACTTCACATTCAAAATACACAGCCATAGAATAGCAGAACCTGATATAGACAGTGGCTTTTATGAGACCTGAGTTGTAGCCTGTAGCCACAGCAGAGTCAAAATGCACTTGGCTTCAAAGAACACAAAAAATGCTGCAGAAGGATGTTCATATGGAAGTAGTCGGATATCAGTGCAAGAACCTAATTGATTTTACCTAGACTTAGCTCTATTTGGCTTTTTTTTTCAATGTGTCTGCGGTGATCGAATGTTGTTTAAAATGGCACCCTTCGCCATGTTAGAAAGGGCCCTTTGTTCAGCGTACAATAAACCGTATGGCTGTGCACGTTGTTCGTGACCTGTTATTACCTAGTCCTATACGGCAATCAACAGGAGTCACAGCCAAATAACTGACTTACTACTCTGCTCATGTCCTTTACTACACAGGAGTCACAGGAGCCATCGGGGGCTTCATGTATATGATATACACCCATTTAAAACCAGCCGAGGTGGGGGAAAAAACATAACTAGTAATATCAGTTCACAGGTCATCATTTTTTGTGATTTGGACCATTTTGACTCTGATAAATGATAAGAGTGTTTCCATGTTACTGCATGTGTGAGAAATCCTGTGTTTATTTGTGTGTGTGTTTCTCTGTGTGTGTGTGTCTGTGTGTATCCGTATGTATGTGTCTTTGTCTGTGTGTATCCGTGTGTGTGTGTGTGTGTGTGTGTGTCTGTGTGTATCCGTATGTATGTGTCTGTGTCTGTGTGCCTCTATGAGTGTATTCATGTGTGTGTCAGTGTGTTAAACTCTCTCTCTCTCTCTGTGTGTGTGTGTGTGTGTGTGTGTGTGTGTGTGTGTGTGTGTGTGTGTGTGTGTGTGTGTGTGTGTGTGTGTGTGTGTGTGTGTGTGTGTGTGTGTGTGTGTGTGTGTGTGTGATAATGGATGAGACTATTCACTGCACTCTTGTCATGACTTTATGAAATTTAGATGAATTAAGAGGTTTGGGGTGAGGCCATTTGCAGACAGATGTTCCAATAAATCGCAGCGAGGAGTCAATTAGCCATATTGAAAAACTATATCAAAGATGTGATTAAAAAGCCAACAGACAGTCAATGGTGCCATGTCTTTAACTTGTAGTATTATCTGACTACAAACAGTTACTTCTTGAACTATCATGTTTGAAATGTGTCTTTACAATATCATTAGCATTAGCATAATTGTCATTAGCAGTGGACAGGTTACGAAACCCTAAATAGAACTTGTCATTAGCAGTGGACAGGTTACGAAACCCTAAATAGAACTTGTCATTAGCAGTGGACAGGTTACAAAACCCTAAATAGAACTTGTCATTAGCAGTGGACAGGTTACGAAACCCTAAATAGAACTTGTCATTAGCAGTGGACAGGTTACGAACCCTAAAAGAGTATGACTGATTGATACAAAAAGGTGCATCTTTGAGCGAAGGGTGCATCTATGTAACTTCAAAAACTAGTCCCCAAAAAATTGCAGGAAACAATGGAAGAACTCCATCCCACATGACGACTAATGCAGGGAGATATCTGGCAGATTTGTACTGTATTTCTCCTCCATATCGTACATGACCTTTTATGTCCTTGGCTGCCTCCGAGTAGAGGAGTACTTGTGTCTTTAACACGGACAAACAGTGGTCAAGTGATATCATTTGTCCCAGGTGGGACGATAAACAACATACCCAAAGCATGCAAAAGCTACAAAGTTTCTAAGAACTTCTCCTTTCTTTCTAACCATAACAAACTACAGACATAAATATGAATATGAGTGCATGAATATGTACACCCATTTCTTATAGTCCCATTGGATATCGGCACTGTGTATTGTCCAATCTGTTCTGAGAAAATATGTAAGGCTCAGATCAACTTTGACAAGTGAAATACGACCTTCTCTCTTGGTTTCTCTCTCTGCTGATTTAGAGGTGAAAATATAAGCCTTTC
Source organism: Thymallus thymallus (assembly GCA_023634145.1). Lineage (NCBI taxonomy): Eukaryota > Metazoa > Chordata > Actinopteri > Salmoniformes > Salmonidae > Thymallus > Thymallus thymallus. The sequence continues at coordinate 31,865,600 of CM042385.1, read as the reverse complement.
CCAGAAGCTGAGTAAAAATCTGTTATTGTATTCACAAAGTGTATTTTATACTATATTTTCCGATAACACCCTGTGTGAAAACATGCAACAAGCATATTGTGTTTTCAGATTCTTACACATCTAAAACTAGATTGGTTGAATCATCAGTGATTCAAATACACTAAAATCCTACAAATATTGCAATCCAATACAAAAAACAATACATCAACACCACATATCAGTAGCCAATTAATTCACTAGCGTATTAAAACACCATTCATACATTTTCATTTGAACTTCTTAATGTAGATAACAGATGACTAACTCAGTTACTGTTGATCATGCAATAAATCACACACACATATATTCGATTAGGATTTAATTTGGTAAAATTGATGGTAAATTATATACAATATTTTGGTTTGGTGACTATTGGGTTAACTGTTAAGCAGGAAAGTTTCCTCAATAAACTTCTCGTGGGCTACTGCACGCGCGGCTTCAGCTCGGGCATCGCTACACGTCAGAGAGAGGTACAGCCATACTAATAATGGACAGCCGTTGCACAAAGACATCAACATTAACCTGGAATTTGAATAGTTTGTAAAATATTTCAAACGTGAGCTATCACATCATTTGTTTACCATGTCCAGTATCGTTTTCATTGATGATGTTGATAAGATAACTATCTCACAGTTTGTGTCCTAAACACAACATCAATATAACTTGCATATGTGTCCAGGTAAAATAGATAATATAGGTATATATTTTCTGCATGAACTTTGAATCGCAAGACTAATGAATTGTTCATTATCAAGGCAATGGTGCCATCATCAACTCAGAAGGCGATTTGTATAGCTAAGCAACATTGTTTAGAAATATTAGACTACCAGAATAGTGTTTCTGAGAAGCTCGTGCGCATGCTCAGGACAAATATTATGAGCTTGCAACCATCTAGCGAAAATGATTTCCTCGCTAAAGCTGCATGAATTACCTTGGCAAATATAACACTTAAGTAAGGAATAAGTTATTTACAACTCAAATTGGGACATTCCACTGTCTGCGGTTGATTGGTGAAATATTATAATGTACAATCATGAAGAGATAGCATATCAATTTGTCTGCAAGCAATCAAAGGAAAGGTAAATAACTTCATGCATGACAAACGAGGAGAAGATAATAAAATAAATAAGATGGTATACGTTCATCCAAAACAACATGTTAGGTCTATACTGGCAACACAGACTGAACGACAGTGTTAAGAAACAATATACTGAGGGCAAACGACACAGGTCTAAACAAAAAAAAATGTATCCTCCTAATTTAATTTGTAGATAGGCAAAAGTGGTAGGTTACGTCTGCAGTCTTATTCAACAATCCTAGAAATATAGTTGAGTATATAATGCTTTGATAATTCAACTACGCTTTGATCATTCTAAAAGAAGCGTCGGAAGTGATTGTGTTTTTTCCCTCTGTATGTGATCTACAGTTTGTTACAACAACATGGCAAAATTGGATAACTTAACTTTGTTTTTCTTGTTTATGGTACAATCGCATTGGTCATGAAAGGTGTTGTTGGAAACTCAACTAGGCTATAGTATTTTCTAATGAGTAAATGTAAAGAACATTAGAGTGTAGGCCTGCCTGTAGGTCGTTTACTGCATCACGTTCTGTGTTTGGCTCTCCTGGGCGAGCAACAGTTGCTTTTGATTATTTGGTGAAGACAGTAACCTGTAACAACAGACGAGGCCTTAGGAGGCCAAAGGTCGGTGAAACTCTCTTGACATAGTCTAAACTCCAAGACTTCAAATACTGCAGAAAAGTTGGTTGCTAATATAATTGAACTGTGCGTTCCGTTGTAGAGACAAGAGTGCACGTGCTACTCATCGTTAATAATTTTATAGTAACACCCTCACTGTGAACATTACCACATATAATAACCTCACCGAGTCCTTTTGTTTCAACAAGTCAATAAAATATCGAAGAGGAAAAGTTAAGAAAACTTAACTGCCTGTCACTTGTGAAAGTTCACAAAGGTCTCCATAAATCTCATGCTCTAAAGCTTCAAGGCTATTCACAGTTAACTCATGTTCTCCCTCTCTCACACAGTGTATGTGAGTGTGTGTGAGAGAGAGAGAGAGAGAGAGAGAGAGAGAGAGAGAGAGAGAGAGAGAGAGAGAGAGAGAGAGAGAGAGAGAGAGAGAGAGAGAGAGAGAGAGAGAGAGAGAGAGAGAGAGAGAGAGAGAGAGAGAGGGGCGCGCGATAGGGAGAAAATGAGGGAGCGGGAGTCATGCAGTTTTCCGTAAAAAATTGTTGTTTTTGAGTTTAGGGACGCAGCTGAGATCTATCTGCTCTAAAAGAAGCACAAACGTTTAACTTTGATGAAACAACATGACTGATAGGAGTAAATTAATAACATGTCTCTTAAAAAAGTTACCACAAGAAACAAGTAAAGCACAGATTCACCCCCACCCCCCCACACACACAGCATCATTACAATTACTCCACGGTTGCTTTCCTTTAAAAGAAAAGTAGCCTTAACAATTTAAATATTGCATAAATAATAAAACTCACCTTACCATTTAAACTAATTTTTCTCGAAGATGAATATGGTGTGATTGCAGGGTGGAGGGCGAAAGCAGACTGAAGGACTGACTTGAAGATTTTCCTCTTTTTATTTTTTAGATGTCTAAAATAAAGAATGTGAGCTCCTTCCTGGGACAGATTGAGGGGAAAGGGCTGTGAAAGGCTTGGAGTTATAAAGCGCCGCTTGAAGTACTCAACGCGTCTCTGAACTTGATCAGATTGTATGTGTCCTGCAGCGAGTCAGCGGCAAACCTCTGAAACTCGCTCAATGGCACGAATTTTTGGATAAGCAAAAAATCTCAGGATATTACAATTACTGCCATCTTTCTTTCTGCCTTTTATTCCTGCGTCTTACACCCAATTGAGCTTTGCAAAAAATGACCCCCTCCTTTCTCAAGCGGCTTCAAGAAAGCAGCCACATTTCGGATCTCTGCCAACTACATTCATGTTCTCAGTTAATAAGAGGCAAAATGTTCAGATAAAAATATAGATAGGTAGATAGATAGATAGATAGATAGATAGATAGATAGATAGATAGATAGATAGATAGATAGATAGATAGATAGATAGATAGATAGATAGATAGATAGATAGATAGATAGATAGATAGATAGATAGATAGATAGATAGATAGATAGATAGATAGAATAAACATGAATGATTTAGTTTTACACGTGTATTTAGAAATAAAGGCTATAACCAAACCTTTACAAAATTATGACCCGACCAAAATGCACCAAATGAAGTTTTATATTTTGCATAGAAGCTGAATTGTGTCCGTTGGTTAAACAGCATGCTCGTGGTATGACTGAATTCTTAGACATTAATAAAAAGGAAAGGCCATATCTGAAGTTAGGATAATGGTATACCTTTTCCAAAAGTTGCAGAGAACCCAATTTTCAATAACTTTGTTGCATTTCATAACCTATAGGCCTATCTACAACAACCATTTGCAATTACTATTGGCCTTTTATTTCATATTTACAGCTTATAATGGTGTTTATTCAACTTTTGCAACAGTTTCTGGGTTATAACACGGTAAATAAATAAGGTATCATGGTATCGAAGCGAGAGAGTGCTCCGATACCTTACCTGCAAAATAATGCTCGCACTAACCAATCAAATTAAACCATTGAGACGAACTGCCATTTTCAATCGCAAACCGTGCCAATCACCAGACATCTAGCCAATTAACTCCCTTCTTTGCCGTCACGTGCCAAATGGGTAGCTGAGCTCTCATTGGGCGTCGTAGCACTGCCTCCCGAATTCATTTATGTGCAGGGAGTGAGTGATTGACTTTATCAGTCCAAGGACATCATTCGTCTGGAAAGGGGGGGAAGTTTGATCCTCTTTCTCACGGATCCCAGTTACGGGAGTTTTTCCTCCTCGCTCTGTAAACGAAGGTTTGTTTTTTCGTTGTTTTGGTGTTTTTACAGTACAAAAAAAACGTATACTACGTTTCAACGCACTGAAATCGGGTACCCGTTATTCGCGGTTAGAGTGAGCTCCACTAACCTGGGGTTTCAGTTTATTTTTTATTTTATTTCGTTTTCTAAGTTAGTTTGAGCCCAATGACTATGCTCCTTGACAGCGGTCCGCAGTTCCCATCGCTAGGAGTGGGGGGTTTCGGAACACCGCGGCACCATGAGATAGGGAACAGAGATCCCGGTTTGGGACTCAATCCCTTCGCTGATTCATCCCACTCCGCAGCTTTCAAACTCAGCCCAGTGGCTCACGATATAACCTCCAGCCAGACTTCAGCTTTTACCCCACAAGCCAGTGGATATGCTGCTGCCCTGGGACACCATCACGGCGGACAGGTGGGTTCGTACGGCGGGGGACCGTTCAATTCAACCCGGGACTTTCTATTCAGAAACCGTGGCGTTGGAGAGTCCGCTGCATCGAGTGCCCAGCATGGGATCTTTGCCGCTTCTGCTGGGAGCCTGCACGGACCTCCTGGAATCTCCGATAACCCTGGACATCTGTTGTTTTCAGGGCTCCACGACCAGGGCGTGAGCCACACTTCTCCAAGCGGACATGTAGTTAACAGTCAAATGCATCTTGGTTTACGCGGGGACATTTTTGGAAGACCGGATCCGTACCGTCCGGTCGCCAGCCCTCGGACGGACCCCTACGGCGCTCAGCTCCACAACTACAACCACCCAATGGGGATGAATATGGGGATGAGTGTGCCGACACACCACGGTCCTGGTGCCTTCTTTAGATACATGAGGCAACCTATAAAGCAAGAAATGTCCTGTAAATGGATAGATGAGAACCAGATGAACCGACCCAAAAAGACTTGCGAAAGGACTTTCAGCACAATGCACGAGATGGTGACGCACGTCTCCATGGAACACGTTGGCGGCCCCGAGCAAAGTAACCACATTTGCTTCTGGGAGGATTGCCCGAGAGAGGGGAAATCTTTTAAGGCCAAGTACAAACTCGTGAACCACATTCGAGTGCACACTGGAGAGAAACCATTCCCCTGTCCATTCCCTGGTTGTGGGAAAATATTCGCCAGGTCGGAAAATTTGAAAATTCACAAACGAACACACACAGGTAATTACTTTCCCCAAGTTTGCTGACGAATAACAGCCACAAGTTTAAAGTTGCCTATCCATAGGCCTGTTGTTTTCATTGTGCATGGGGAAAACAACAGGCCTAGGCAAATATTGTTGAGAGATTGTTGCATTTTATACAGTAATGCAAGAACGAGTGAAGGCCGCAATTTGGTTTGTAATTTAGTCTGGGATAAGAAATATGTTGGAACGAAAATATACAATTATTTTACGTACTGAATAATGCATTTGTTGAACGGTCGGATAACCTAATTTTCATCCCAATAAAAAACGTGCATATGTTGATGTTGTATTGTGTGGACATATTTCTCCATTGGAGAAGCTATTCTGCACGCTATCGAGGTGTTGGTCGAGTTAAAATGTGTGTATTAAGGAAGAGACGGACATATACTTCCTCCAAACTAAAGTGTGAGCGAATTAACTTAACTAGGCCTACATTTAGACGGACTCCCCTCATTGTGGTTTGATTTTGTGAGTCTGGCCCGTTAGTCCTTGTTTACTAGGCTAGGCTATATGCTACTCCATCCTATACAAATCAGTGCAGCAGTTGGGTTGTCACATTGTAGCCTTTTAAACACATTACGACAAAGCACACAACAGTAATATCAAAGTACATATACTACATCAAACATGCCTATAATAGCATTCACTGATCCATATTTGTGCACTTTGATGTGTAGCCTAACAAATGTAGGCCTGTATTGAACATATCATGCATGCTGTTGCTATTCACAGAGCATAATTGTTATTCACAGGGCAGACTTCGGCAATGGTGAATCAAGCCAGCATCACTATCATCTCTTGCATAGGCCTATGTCGGGATGGTAGGCTTATCAATGTACTGTGTATAGGGGTTAATGAATTGTCTTTATTCCATCTTGCAGGTGAGAAGCCGTTCAAGTGTGAATTCGACGGCTGCGACAGACGCTTCGCCAACAGCAGTGACAGGAAAAAGCATATGCACGTGCACACTTCCGATAAGCCTTACATCTGCAAAGTGTGCGACAAGTCCTACACGCACCCCAGCTCTCTCAGGAAACACATGAAGGTAATTAACGTGTTCATTTCACCTTAAACACATTAACACAATACACTCCGTTGACCCAGGGCTAATCAAAGAATCAGCCCCAAAACAGCATCAAGTTTTCACTGCTATCTCACTGGTTTGGAGTGCAATAGAATGCATATTTATTTCCCAAATATTAGCCTACTACTAGTAGGCGAAGGTAGAGAAGCAAATAGCGCTGCAATGCAATAACTATTTGATAGATCACAGGGTCAGTTGTATTGACTTCAGCTGAGATTACTTGTGCAGAGTATGTGTAACATATTAAACGTCATTCTTCATGCTATAGGACATGGCCTATATACACGTACGTATATCATAGCAACTGCTCTTTTTACTTCATTATTATTGCAGGTACACGAGTCTCAAGGTTCTGAGTCGTCTCCAGCAGCAAGTTCTGGATATGAGTCGTCCACACCACCAGTTCTGGTATCAGCGAACACTGAAGACCCTACAAAAACACCACCATCAGCCGTGCAAAACACGTCGGGGCACAGCGATGGACTGCCACCCAACTTTAATGAATGGTATGTTTGAAGTCATAACCAGGCTCTCAATGTGGACCAAGATTAAGGAAACCTTAAAAAACTCACACCAAGGTACACACAGAATTGGATTGGAACAACACGAGGAGACGAGAGCAAGCCAGCAGTAGCAGGCCTCGTCCTTTCTCAGGATTGGGGTTGGACTTTTATTCCGAGTTCGAAGAAAACAAATCAATCATAAATGATTAAATAATACTTTCTAAGAATAAATAAAATGTTGTTTTTTTTTCCCTTTTAGTTTACAGATTTCAAATGATTATTTTATTTTTGATTTTATGTATTTTCTCAAAATTGTATTTAAAAATAAAGGAAAAATGAATAATATTTGACGGTGTTTTATATAATGGTGACACATTACTGTCGCCTTTCAATTGATTGTTAAAACTTCAGACAGTCTTAAGAAACGTGCCAAAGTATTTGTCTTGAACTTGAACAAAAAATAAATCATAAATAAATATATACTCGTGAATGTATTTCCTTGTTTGATGGGGTCGAATCTGTTGTCAATGTCTTTTTTCAGGTGGAGAAATGTGGTGTTAGGTTACGATTGTTACCGTTAAATATAACGTTGCCTTTTGTTAATAACGTTGTAAATACATATCCATGCTGCCATATTTATCAATTTGTAATTTAATTATGGGTATAAGTTCTGAAACTTAAAGATATTTATGGAAATGTTTTCTAACAAGACTGTACAGATTTGGGTCATAACCAACTTAACATTGAACAAAATTATCAACTCTAAAGCGCCAATATTGCGATTGTATTTTTTTTTAAAGCAATATATGTGTCTTATTTGGATCTAAGATGTCATCTATATAAATATGATGGATTTGTCTATATGATGCTAATTTTTCAATTACTTATTGTTGAGCTTGTGAGACCATTGACATGTAAATCATCAATTCTGTACATCTGAATTGTTATCAAGTGAGTTGGTAAACTATATAAAACGGTTCTGTCCATATCCTTTTGGTCAAAAAATGTTTTGTGTGTATTTTACTTTCATAGAATCAGAGAGTAGAGTTCAATTTTAGCTTCATTTCAGTACACATTTGAACGATCCATCAGCTATTGCACTCGTCCCATTTACAAATGTTTTACCTAGTTCATTCATGATTTTCAAACCAAGGTGACAGTATTTACAATTCGGGTCGAATACCCAAACATATGAGCCAGTATGGCAGTCCTTTATAGTTCCAACAATGTCTTTGTGCAAGTAGGCCTCTGTTAAAATGTGTGTATCGGCAACAATGGAACTGTCACAACACAGTATCTTCAAAATAAAAGTGTTTTTGTCTGTCAGCTTGCATTGTTTTAAATGTAATTATTATGTGAAACTAAGCGTGTTATTTGTTATGAGTACTGTGGTGTTGCATATGGAAAAGTTTGATTACACATTTGCTTGTTTTGTGTGAATAAGCTGTCGAAAAACATTTTTGTGTGAACAAAATTTAGTCTGGGAACACTAATAGATATATGTGGGTTGGGGAAAATATGTTGAGTGGCGCAAAGAGTTACAGCATTGCATTTTAACCTATTTTCAAGAATTGAATCTTATGCATACCACAAAATATATTGTGCTTATGAGAACGATTTCAGACCACCAGCACTACAACATGTAAAAACAGTACCTCGTGACAGTGATAAAATAAAATACGTTTATTTAAATAATTTAAGAAATATATGTTTTCTACACTATTTTCTATACATTCATTTAAAATAAAAAACGTTTTTTTTCTTATTCCCACAACCCTTATGCTCCATGTCCGGAAGTCCGAGCAAATGTCTGATGTATAAAAACGCAGCTAGAATGAGATGTTGAAACACTTTCTGGGAGAAATGGGTCACGCTCCAAGTTATTCCTGAAAAGCAAAATGTTTTACTGACGAACTGTGTCACTGTGCCACAACCGAGGCAAACGGTGATACTGTTATTTAGCGGAAAGGTTCCTTGTACTTTTTAAAAGTAGGCCATTGTTTGTTGGTTTTTGTTTGTTTTACAAACTATTTATGAAGAAATGTGAACATCAATTTTGACTGAAATTAAAAAAATAATAATGAAAAAGTAACAGACTGCGACGTTGATCATTATTTGTCAGTGTTGTGTTACTGTCTGCTAAGATCATATAGACATTTTATTTGTCTCCGAGTCTGTGAGACTCGGCACTTTACTTGAACTTGACACCGAGGAAGGCGCCATCTTAGCATCTTGTTTCTGGGGCGAGACGGGAAAAGTTATCGGCTGTAGCCTACTTGGTGCTTTTCTAAAAGGAGGTGCGATTGGGCGAAACATTCGTCTGTGGGAATTAAAGTGCCGTTTAAATGGAATCACAACGTGAGAACTAGCAGACGAACAAACTACTAAAAAGTAAGCCACGAGGGCGAGTCAAATGAGGACATCAACTAGCGTACTAGTCAGACGGACCAATGTAACCACTGAGCACCATATCAGTCGGTTTACGCATGCATGTGCCGAGCGCTGCTGACCATTCACCATGTAAGTATGGCCCACTACACAGAGAAATAGTTTGAAGAAGTAGCTTATAACCGAGGAGTCTCATTAAATATGAATTGTATAGGGGCTGCTTCGCAAATATTCTAGCAAATAGGCTATCAAACTCGAAAGAATTAAAATTAAGTGATCATGCTAAACAACCTTATTTGCATGAACAAAAACCCTTGAAACAAGATGTGTTTGCCAACTGATAGGCTAACCACTGCATTTTAATATTCAGTAACAATGCGGGAAGATATACAAGCCTATTGTGCTTGAATCGTGATTTAACTTGCGGTGATTGTAGGCTATGATTGTAAATGAATGTTGTTTGCTATAAGACGTATTTACTACGCAGTATTTAGGGCCCTACCCCCACAGAATCTACCCCCACTTCGAGCTCTGCCCTACCCCCATCTTCAAATATAAACAGATTTAAGAATTTATTCAAATTTCGTTTTCCCTCCTCTTGCGCAAGCGCACTCTTGTATTGCACAAGGACATGTTTTCCCCTTACCCGTGCAGTTCAAGTTCTTTCTAGCGGACCCCATGACGTCAAAAAATGGGACAGGCTTTCCCTGCGAGTATCTCTGTGAAACAGAACGCTCACGAACGCTGAACCACGCATTTATGATGATGGTATAGCGGAAGAATAGCCTAACTCATACCAGGCAATATATAACCTAATACAACCCGATAACTCGTAACATAATCGTGTTTTGAGATAATGAGAAAACGGGGTGTATCCAAAAAAACAAAACATGAAAGGCTCCTTTATGATGATTCTCAATGGGATTAGAAAGCACTGGCAGTCACGTGGTAGGAGATGTGTAGCGGTTGTCTGACAGTGGTGTTTGTGAATACAGTAGTAGGCTCTATGTATGTGAATAGCATTAATATGAAGTGTTCATTCATCTCGACATATGGACGTGCATATATTTCGAACCATAGAACAGCTTTGGCACCGCACGGGCGCACACAATCTCTCCACGGCTCTAGCGCTCACAGTCACAGATGTGCTCTCGTCATGGGAGTAGCCTAGTCATTTTGAAGAACTATCCTGGCCATATTGGGCAAAGTCTGCATAAACTGTTACGATTGTATTAATTGAAATCAAAACCAACCCACCCCTTCCTCCACCTATCTCAATATCATAGCATGTGCTGGCTAAGCGAGGAAGCACCGTCTATAAAATGATACATTGATACAAGCAGGTTCCTAACGCTTTTTTGTCACGCAACCGAGTTTGTGATCTTAATAATCTCGCTGGCTAAAAGATCTCGAGCTATGCATGCTGAGTGAGCGTGTATCAGAGTTTGGGTCTGGCACGCTGTGCATGCAATGGGCTACATTCTGCAGATTCACTAAGATACAAAACCTACAACCCAGCAACTCGCGCTTCAATCTCGCCTCCATCAAATGAACTATAACGTTTAACCCATAGAGGTATGTGAAATTTGGATGGCGCAGTACGGCTGTTTAATATTATGAAAATGATTTTATATCATAATGGTGTTGTGTTCTCAGTGATACGATAAAGTTCAAGCGGCCTATATATCTAGGCCTATATGCAGTTGGGCCAAATCTTAAAAAGGTCTCTTTCGTAACGCAATTAAAATCTAAAATGATACACAAGACAATCAAGGTCCAACATAATAATAATAATAATCAGATTCCTCATAACATGTAATTGGTCACTTAGTTTTATTAGTCCTACTAAGTTTTTTATTGAGTGATGCTGTGCATGAATAAAAAACGAATGGGTAAAACAGACGACTTTACAATAATACAACAAAATGTAGTGTCAGAGCCTTGAAAAACAACTGTTAATTTAAAGTTTCTTAAACTTCTCAAATCAGTGAAAACAATGCTATCTTGGGACACTATTACGCACATGCGTAATTAGCTCGTTATAACCTCAGATGGATTTAGTATTCGCGTTAAATGCGACGCATTATGCAACAATCAAAGTAACACTTAATAATATAATTAGCATTTGCATACATACTAACAGTCATCAGAGAATTACCTAACCATGGCCCATCATTATAACCTGCTAATCAATTACTGATGCTTATTTCACCTGTTGAATATGCATAGGTATTCACTGAGAACGGTAATCCAGGATGTGTGCTTTTTTCTTTTTATTCTCGGACGTGTTACATGGCTTTTATTATGGTAACGATGTGGTACAATGGCATTGTTATTTACTTCAATGATTCCTAAATTGACTATTTAGAAATATGTACATTTCCAATTTATTTAGCAAGTTATCGAAAAACATTTCATTTGCAATGTTAAGTCTGTGCCTTTACTAATGGGAAACTATTTCTACAAGTTACAAATTATTAATTCAATCGGTACAGGTATTCTGTGAAAACAACTCTGTCGCTTGAAATCATTCAAAAACTATTCAGCACACCAACAGTAGGCCTACTTTCATTCGCACATACACCCACATGTACATTCAGATACATAAATGCATGAAGTTTATGCAGATAAGCTTGACCAGGAAATTAACGAAAACCTTTACAAACTTTCTGTTGACCATGTTAGGCCTACTGGAAAGAACAGGAACAAATGTTACACTAAGATATCATCTCAATAGCCTATTAACACTGTCTGCTTCTCAGGTTTCCAGCTCATGGGGTCATCATAGTGTCATTAATACAGTATTGCCCCCCCCCCCCCCCCCCCCCCCCCCACCACCACCAATTATGCCCCAAAATAATGTTTCCATTGCAAAACAGGCGCAAAACGTAAGATTATCAATTAGGCGTCCAACAAGAGACGGTCTTAATTCCCTAACATCTGGGAGGGTGTCAGGGTCTTGATGAATTCCTCATCAGCGCAAGCCTGGGAGTCACCGCTAATATCCCCATCTGCAAAGCAGATGTTCAGCTATGGTGAAGTACATTTGTCTTTTGACAGATATATTTTCAACACTTTTCAGAGGTGCTAAATGAGCAATTTACATAATTTTTTATACTTGCCATTCCCGAAAACAACTCCAAGCCGAATTACCCCCGTGCCCCGTAACTCATCACTTGAAGACGTCTCTGGAGAGGGAGACCACCTTTCTGCCTGGTCTCTCATATGATTTCAAATAGACAAGGGTAATTGCACCTAATTATTGAAGATGGCTATGTACGTCACATGTATAACCATAGGCCTAGCCATTGTGCCCTGTTGAAAATACCATACATACCTGCTTCTCATCACTCTCCCACCCATATGTTTATACGCATGTGTCGCACCTTGTCAGGTTTTCTTCAATTCATCTCGTGTATTTGATTTAGTTGAGCTCAGGTCGTAACTAATCTGGTCTTTGCAAACATTATAGTATTCAGTTGTTTTCTTAACCCGCATGGGCAAACGTTTGCTTCAACAAAGTTTGCACCTGAAAGCCGCCCAGTCTTTTGTTATTGGGCCGCGAGGATGCCCCCACTGTGGCAGTGTCTCGCCTGGGGGAATGGGTAACAGCAGATCACTGCACTCCCGCCTACCTTAGCCTTTCAAAATTAATATCTAGGACAATGCTTGTTAATGTCTCTCATTTGAAACGGTGAATTAGAAGTGGGGGTTCCAAAGTCTTTCCATTAAGACCTGAAAATACTGCTAACAGCCCAAAGTAACTTTCACGAGAGTTAGAGGATGTTTGAACGCGAAGATAAGAGTTAACAATGGGGGCTCTAAAAATGTGTGGCAGAGCTGTCAACATGCCTACTAGCGTACCCACCACCGCTCCAAGTTACGCAATGTGGCGCGCCACATGATCCACAATTCCCCGCGGGGTTTTAATGGTTATGAACATGATGAGGCAGATCAATTCACTCTCCACGAACTGTCTAATGAGTTAACTCAATTTTAATTCACACCAAAAATGAATAGGCCTATATGAATCTGATAATCTAATAACCCTTTCACAAATCTTCATCCAGAAAATTTATCCAAACTATGACACAGAATATCAAGGAATGTGAGAAATAATCACAGACCTAAAACAATTTACAATTTGGTCACGGAGCTGTCAATCAGAGCAAAGCTGTTTCACGACAGCTGTAACTACGGTTGCATAATAGTTGTGTGTGATATACCCAATCGTTTTTGCGCATTCCATACAGAGAGTTGCCCCCTGCATCCAGGGCCGTCCCTAGCTATTTGGGGACCCTAAGCGAGATATGGTTATCGGGCACCCCACCTCTCGGGTAAAACGTTTGGTGGTCCCCCTCTTCATGGTAGAGAGATTTGTTTTGGTACATTTCCTGTAATTTTCTCCATTTTGCCATGAGTCATAGAGAAAATGTTGTGGGTTTTAAGCAAATTTGGGGGGTGGGGGGTGGGGGGGGGGGGGTCCGCTAGTGGCTGGGGGCCCTAAGCGACCCCTTATATCGCTTATGCCCAGGGCCAGCCCTGCCTGAATCTCCATCCGGTTAATCCAGTAGATGCGTCAGCTCTGATCCATTGCATTTCCCCCTGTACAATTTACATCACATAACACAACAGATTGTAAACAAATTATTTTGGTATGAATTTGTTTTGTCATATAGGCTTTCTCTGGTTGCTGCGGCATATCTAATCACCATAAAATATTTCTGGGATGGCTTAGATAGTTATCTCTCCAATACCCCACTGGCAGGTGATGAACAAAGGATGAACTACATAGATGGGCTATTCGTTCAACATGCAATAATGGCGTCTTGTAAGAAAACTAACATAATTTAAGAATTTTAAACCTCTCCAATATGTCTAAACACAGGGTAGCCTAAGTCAAATAATGTCTAGATTTTGGTCAAATGATCCCGTTTCTGCTCTCGTGCAGTTGTCAGTTTCCATGCAAGACGGTAATATGTTTATATGTGTAATGTGAGAAAGTAAAAACACGTGTCCATAACTCATATGTCATAGTGAAAAAAATGCTCTCCATTTCACCCACACAAATACTGTAACATCATTTGAATCATCCATTTTGGTGTGTTTTCATTATTTCCTCAAAATCAAATTAATTGTTATGACTACCAAGACTCTTATCAGGGCACATTGTGATGGGGGAAAGGTGAACTGACACACTGCTCCATCACCTCTTCCCTTCCAGGGCCATGGGTGGTGACAGTGGACCAGAGAGAGCATGACAAAGTGGCAACATCATATGATCACAGTTGGGGCTAAAGTCTCGCCGTCGGCAACGGACTCCTTGCACCAGTAACTAAGAAGGTGAGAAGGAAAGGACCTCAATAAGAAAACAGTGCCTCAGCTCCACACATCCCAGGGAGTCAGAACATGGGGTGAGAGAGGAGGCCTCTATATCCATGAGAGCACCTGTATAAGGACTGTAGGTGAGGAGTAAAATTAGTGGCAAGTGTTGATGCTTGCACTAGACGACAGGGCCAAAGCATATGTTCAATGATAAGATATTCTGCTCCCTATGTCTGCAGCTGACATAACAGTGGAACATTCCTCTCCAACCCCACTCTCTGCTCTCCACATCTCCATATTTGATTCTCCCACAGGCCAGGGTTCTATTTTCCCTGGAAAGAAATAACAGCTATTATTTCATTGTCTGTAGGTTTTGTATTTTAGTGAATTATCACTGTTCCCATCTCGTTCCAGACTTCACACGTCCCCTCGCTACAACCGAGCACACAGTATTCAACATCCATTTTCATCTGGGAGCCGTCTACTTCACCCACGCTATGATGGAAAAACATTTGTGCTATTGCTATTAACGTCTACTGGACACTATTGTCCTTGCATGTTTTTGTCTTAGTTTCCACTATGGCAGCACAATGAGAAAGGTGTGTGTTAGGCTTGGAGAGGGAGGGGAGACAGGTAGGGCCTGGTGAGAGGAGGATGTGGGGGGCTGGGGAGCCAGGTGCTGGCGGAAATTGCCAGACTATTGCTAAAGCGACCTCATGCCAGGATAATGCAAGGGCCATAGGTGTCCCTGAGTCAATCCAAACCCTCATGCTGATAGTCTTTCAATGCCTGTGGGACAATCTCTGCTGTAATTGGTTTTTCCTGTTTCAATTCTCCTTTGGTGAAGGCCTAGGAGAGACAAAATATGAAATATTTTATTTTCAGCATTGCAAAAGTGCACAACCATTATTTACGTGGCATGTTTTAGCATTTGTTATTTATTTGAACGTGCAAATTGTGTCTCTCACTTGGATTATTGGTCACAAACATTGTGTCTCTCACTTGGATTATTGGTCACAAACATTGTGTCTCTCACTTGGATTATTGGTCACAAATACTGTGTCTCTCACTTGGATTATTGATCACAAACATTGTGTCTCTCACTTGGATTACTGGTCACAAACATTGTGTCTCTCACTTGGATTATTGGTCACAAACATTGTGTCTCTCACTTGGATTATTGGTCACAAACATTGTGTCTCTCACTTGGATTATTGATCACAAACATTGAGAGTGTTGTTGTTGTCCTGCAGCTAAAAGGTTAAATGTAGCATTGTGATAAAATAACCAACAACACTATAAAGTTGATATTTTATTCAGATAGCCCGCTAGCCTAGGCTACTCAATAGGTGTGACTATCACTTTGTGATGGGCAACATTTCTAATCTCCTATTGCATACTATTCACTAAGTCTGGAATAAGAGGATGACACCTTTGAAAGATGTAAATTATATTCTCTCAGTTAAAAATAAATATTTCCAAATATTTTCATATGCTCTTTGAGAAATTCTATCCATACCCCGGTATGATGAACTATGACATATTTTTATTTTGTGATGGAGGGAGTTGAAACCCAAGCTTCCCTCTCCAAATGTTCCACGTCTTGCCTTGAAAGTACCTCATAACAATAATAGCTCATTTGACAGTCTGATAGACCATTTGGGTGTTTCACCCCCCTTTGTGGTTTTATCATTTACATACGTTATGGGGTGTTATTATATCATAATAACATCGAGTTTAAAATATAGTCTCGTTAAACGAAGGGAATGTATTCTTCTTATTATTAGTAGTATTGGTATTATCTTATTTAGCTTTATATCAAACGATGCTGGAAAGGCCTCTAATAAATCAAACAATTGTGGTTTACTGTTCTTCATTGGGAACAAAACAATTTAAAACGTTTTAAAAAATATTTTTTATAATGAAGGCTACACTAAAAGCAGGAGGAAAGTTTCACGTCAAACTAAGTGTCAATGTTTCAGATGTGTTTTAGTCCTATTTCTCTCGAAAAGAAACTGTGCAGCCAGTGTTTTGCGTTATTAACGATTCACTTGACATGTCCTTGAAAGGCTCAGGCGAAATGAATGTCAAGGAAATCTCAATCATGCACAATGGGTCAAATTGTGCCAATTCCATGTTAAAAACTATTCATGTGCTGCATGGTAGTGTACGGCTGCGAGCGAATTGAATACAACTCCAGTCATTTCAAGTTGATATATTGCAAGAATTTGCACTTATTTTATATACGAGAAAAACATGGGCACATGTTGACGAAAAGATCTATGAATACCGTTACTACACGTCATACATCTAACACGTGTTATTTATAGTCATAACGCTAAGGCGTTTCAATAGGTCTAAATAAGTGGAATGATGCCACAATGATTACTGTTCAGGCGTTTCTCAAAACTATAAACAGAATGTTTCATATTCCAGCCCAGACAAATTCATACGACCCTAAGTAGAATGCCATCTGCAAAATGTGTTTAAATTTTTGCCTGACATCAATAGAGTATCGCCTCTCCTGTCTGCCTGTTACATTTAATATGCTCTCGTTCATGTTTTTGAAATGATACATTTGACGGAGATTAAGGGGGAGGCAAACTGCTGTTGGTGTAAAAGTGATATTGTAAGACATTACTTTGGCTTACCTGGTCCTACCGTACTAAAGATTCAGACGTGTCCAGGTTAGGACATTTCACTTGAACAGCATGGTTATGAAGAATCAAAACACATCTCTATAACAACCAAATCAACCAAATCAAATGATTTGTTTATACAGCACTTGAATGAATGATATAATCCAAAAGTACACCAGCTAAAACAACACAAGCCTACTGTACACCTTGCATTGTGATACAACTGGGGGCAGATTCTTTCTTGAGCGGATGGTCGGGGGGCCGGAACATAATTACAAATCATTTGAAGGCTGCAATTTGACCGCAAGTTTTTAGTCAAACAGATATAACCGTTTGACTAAAATATAATATTTTCAAATATTGATTACATTTGTATACAATCACATATATCTCTCTATTATGTGTGGGAATAATTTGAAACAGATTTCCAAAATTAAAATCAATTGGGAGCTTAATCGTGTTTACATACTGTATCACCAATGTCTTATGTGTATACTTTACTATGACACTGTATCTTAGTCCAATGCCACCCTGACATTTATGTATATATTCTCAATACATTCCTTACTTAGATTGATCTGTATTTGGGTTTATGTTGTGAAATTGTTAGATATTACTTGTTAGATATTACTGCACTGTCGGAGCTAGAAGCACAAGCATTTCGCTAAACTCCGCAATAACATCTGCTAACCACGTGTAGGCCTATGTGACCAATACATTTGATTTGATTTTGATTTGCTGGTGTATTTACAGTATTTTATGTCCAACAATAAAAATACTTGGGGGGCAAAATACATTTAACTGCAGGCCAAATTCGGGCCACAGGCCACCAGTCAGGGAACCCTGAGTAAAGCTCCCTAGCCATTAATAAGTGTCTGTGTGTCTATCCAAATTTTAGATAGTGTGCCTGCCAAATACTCTTTTTAATTTACCTTGTCTAGATAATGATTTTTTGTGTATCACCTAAATAAGGTGAAATATGGGGCATGCAGACGCTTGTAGACTGTTTTTTGGAGTCAGTGAAGTGTGAAATTGCAACACCAGACAGCCAGCATAATAGCACAGAAGGGGGCTAATGTCCCTGCTACATTCACAGAACATGTTTATAATGGGTAAATTAAAATAAAAAAAAACTATAGATTGATGCTCTCCTCAGTTTTGACATTGTTTTCCCCCATTTTAAGTCAATCTTTCTCAGGGTTGGTGCTTTCTATATGTCAATTTTGTTATTTCATTAAGATTCACTAACGAGATGATTACCCTTAGTTCTCTATGTTCAAGGGAAACAATACGAGTAGTGGAGAGAGAGAGAGAGAGAGAGAAGGGGAGAGAAAGAGAGAGAGAGAGAGAGAGAGAGAGAGAGAGAGAGAGAGAGAAGAGAGAGAGAGAGAGAGA
Organism: Thymallus thymallus; assembly: GCA_023634145.1. Taxonomy (NCBI): domain Eukaryota; kingdom Metazoa; phylum Chordata; class Actinopteri; order Salmoniformes; family Salmonidae; genus Thymallus; species Thymallus thymallus. Next base: position 31,847,119 of record CM042385.1, on the reverse strand, counting down.
GAGAGAGAGACAGAGGGAGAGAGAGAGAGAGAGAAAGAGAGAGAGAGAGAGAGAGAGAGAGAGAGACAGAGGGAGAGAGAGAGAGAAAGAGAGAGAGAGAGAGAGAGAGAGAGAGAGAGAGAGAGAGAGAGAGAGACAGAGGGAGAGAGAGAGAGAGAGAGAGAGAGAGAGAGAGAGACAGAGAGAGAGAGAGAGAGAGAGAGAGAGAGAGAGAGAGAGAGACAGAGAGAGAGAGAGAGGGGGTGATGATTGGGTATCAGACCCAGCAATCTGGGTCGATCATTTGAGCCCCTTTACAATCCCCCATCAGCCACCAGCAGCCTGACGTGTCACAGGAGGAAGAGACAGAACAATTCAAATGAATAACTGTGAGCCGCTCTGTTTCCGCTCTACCCCACCTAGTTAACACACTCAATCACACACTGCACACACACACATGCAGACACTCAATCACATACTACACACACACACACATTCAATCACACACTACACACACATATGTGGCATATGCACACACGCACACACACGTATGCATGTGAGTGCAGTCTGTGCAAACACACACACCATACACTTGGGCGTAGAAGGAACCAAGTTTCCGCTCTGAGAGAAAAATCAACAGGAGTGTTTGTTTTATCAGCCTTGGCCGTTCCCAAGTTCATTCTTGGTGGTATCACTTCTTTCAGATCATTCTGGTATCATTACACACCAAAGAGCCACCAAATCCCTCCGACTCTATCCTTAACACTCCCTCTGGTGCAGAAAGTAACCTCTCTCAGAGCGGAGGTCACTGTTTTGGTGGTCTGGACTCCCCAGTCACTGGACCAGCTCCTCCTACCAACACAACTCTCTAACAGCTTGGACTCTATAGTCTCTAGTCCACTTCAAAGACCTTTATGGTTCAGAGTAAGAAGACTCTTCCATGCTGGAAACATGTTGAAGAGTAAATGACTCTTCAACAATTGACAGGCATGTTTCACAGCCCAATCAGACTCATTTGCCTTTTTAGGGAAGAGTTTAATGTTGGCCACGAAAAAACTGTGACCTGGACTTGATTAATCCAAAACACACGGCCGTAGAGCAGAGATCGTAACCTCTGGTGCAGAAACAAATCCATTGTTTTTATAAACTATACAGAATACTAGAGAATGTTTGCTGGTGTAAATATAATACTCGTCCACACTTTGCCCAAAACTAAAGTCGCAGAGTTATTTAACCCACTTTTGGAGTTTCCGAAAGCTACAAAGCAGATAAAGAAATATCGATAGGGAAACATTTTGGAGTTAAAACAACGTTGCTGATCGCAAGACATTCGGGTAATATATTGTTTTGATGAAGGTTCCCATTGGTGGCAGCTGTAGACAGACTTTTGGCTAAGTACAGGAGGATAGCAGACAGCCAGCCCAAGCGGTTTAGCCTTGTTTAAAATTATTAATCCACTTCTAATTCCAGCTGGCCCCCTGAGAGTGGGACCCCTCTAAAAACAAATCTGCCCATTAATTGTGAGGTCTGGCAGAAGGGGAAGACTGGGTGCATTTGTCCTGCTCCAATCAGTTTCTAGAGGTCCAGTGATTAAAAGAAAAAGCCCAAATCTCGGCTCCACGGGGGAAGTAATGAAATGATGAATTCTCCATTACTTTCCAAAAGAAAAAAAAAACCTAACTCAACCCAGAGCATTGAGACAGAGATGACAAACATGAATACTAACTAGTATTTCTGTATCCCAGAAAGAGTTGCGGCCTTTAGTACAATTGAAAGCATTAATGTCAGGCACGCATGGGTGCTCTTAATCTAGCTGATTGGAAGTGATATCTTGTCTGATTGTGCGAGACAAAACACTGTAAGGGCAAAGTAGAAGATCGTTTGTAAGAAGCTGCAGACTGATACAAGCATCTTTTACAAACTTCCTGCATCTGGCAATGATGAAGACACCTTTGCCTGTGAGCAGAGCAGTCAGTCAGCCGCCCCCCGCCCCAGTCTGAGGGAACTACAGCTAACCTCTGAGGGTGTCCCACACTGTCACTTCCGATGTAAACATGACACATTCAGTAATTAATTAAACCCGCCATGGTACCTCTGTCATTCCCTCCTCATGTACCCATAGGGTTCATTCTAGGACACTATATGGACCTTCGGGCCAAGAAAGGGCAGGTATGGATGGTGAGGAATTGGAGGGTGGGGTTCATGGTACATTAAATAGTTTGGAGGGGAACATGGCAGATCCTGTACCATTCCTTCCACCACCACCACCACCACCCATTTCCAGGACCATAATCAGGGTTTGAGTTTTAGTGAGGCCCGGAAGGGGGAATCTTTTCTCAGGGACCCGAACCCAAGTTTGGGAACCACTGTACTAACCTCTCTCTGCTTCCTTCCTGTCGCTGTCTCCTCTGCTTCCTCCTGCATGCATTGTAGCCTTCCTCAGCCTTACTACTGAGCGCCACATCACTGTCTGTCTCAGAGCCTACTCTCTGTAAATCACCTTTGGGATGCTAGACATTTGCGTTATACACACTTATGTAACCATACCGAAGGTACCATATCATAATAAATGGAGTGTATCGGATTTACGTACAGAATAATACGAAATGCTCTGAGACCTGGTTGACATGGGAGGAGTAGCGGGACGGTTTTAAAAATGCCTTATGTCCGGCATCTCACAAACACAGTCAGCAGCGTCTCTAGTTGCCCACTCGAGCCGACTGCGAGCTGGGTAGTTTGTTTCACTCGGCCTGTGGCGCGAGAGGGTGAATGTTCTGCTAAAAGGACAAATCCGGGAGACGCAGGTGAACATGTTCATGATTCCACTCGTTCGCAAAGAGGCAGGCGTGATTCGAACTCTGTCAGATGAAGAATATAAGGTGTCCTCGTATGTAGTTACGGCCATGCCCCCTTCCCTCCCAACACTGCTCCCAATATCAGCTGCTCGTTATGGCTGTCCGTGTCAGCCTGACGGCCTTTCATATCCCTCTATCTCTGCACCCACCGCTTGGTCATTTACCATACACTCAGCCATCAGACATAAGGCACGTCCCACACAGACACACATACAGTATGTGCACACACACACACACACACGAATCCACCCACCACCGCTACTCTGACAGAAAATTGGACCCAATTTAAAGTAATCAAAGGCGGAGAAGTAAAAAGCATTTTAACATCCCGTGCTTAATTTCTTTTTTATTTGGCTTTCTTTAAATTTTGTCACTCTCTCTTTACAATTCGCCATCCCTCTCATATAATGATGTTTGAGTGCTGCTAGATTGACAGAACAAAATAGATTGTTGTGGAGATACTAATTATTTAATACATAATATATTTATTTTCAAAGTGGTGAACGTGCCCAAACTGTTACAGTAGATGGAAAATTACAGGCTGGTACGACAGTGAGTGACATCTGAACAGAAGTGTCGGGCCAGGGGGCGGCCAACGCCTGCTGAACCATCCAAACATGCCCATGCCCTTAATGTCATGGCAACAGCACCTACCCAACCAGGCCTCTGCTTCTATTTCCAAACATTTACCCTGAACAAAAGTGTCATATTAATCATGGGCGCCTTTTTTTCTCTCCACCTCTCACTCTGTCATTGTTGCCATCCTAATAGTCCACCTTTATCTTCACGGCTTCTCGGCTAAAAACCACAATCAATTTACCTCAGCAGGGGCCCAAAAACATTCACTACTGTAAACATACAGTGCCTTCAGAAAGTAGGCCTATTCACACCACTTGACATTTTCCACATTTTGTTGTGTTACATAGTGGGATTGAAATATATTTCATTAAAAATGTTTGTCAATGATCTACACAAAATTCGCTGTAATGTCAAAGTGAAGAAAAATTAAAACATTTGTAAAAAATAAATACAAAAATAGAATCACCTTTGTCCAGAAAGTGTTCCATCAAACATCATAAGCTACCAAACTTTGGATGGGTAATGCATTTCTGTGTCATGTTATATGTGTTGTGAATAAATATTTGTTTAATAAAACATATCTCTATATAAAAATAAATGTCTGTGTTAATTAATAAAAGTATTTGAAAAGACAATTGTAAAAATGTATAGTTAATAATAGTAAAAAATATCTATATATATACAAAAGTTTGCACAGCATAACATTTTTTTAATCTGGTCACCTAACCGTGGCTTTGGCGATGCTTAGTTCTCCCTGCACACAGCTCGCTAACCGTGGCTTTGGCGATGCTTAGTTCTCCCTGCACACAGCTCGCTAACCGTGGCTTTGGCAATGCTTAGTTCCCCCTGCACACAGCTCGCTAACCGTGGCTTTGGCAATGCTTAGTTCTCCCTGCACACAGCTCGCTAACCGTGGCTTTGGCGATGCTTAGTTCTCCCTGCACACAGCTCGCTAACCGTGGCTTTGGCAATGCTTAGTTCTCCCTGCACACAGCTCGCTAACCGTGGCTTTGGCAATGCTTAGTTCTCCCTGCACACAGCTCGCTAACCGTGGCTTTGGCAATGCTTAGTTCTCCCTGCACACAGCTCGCTAACCGTGGCTTTGGCAATGCTTAGTTCTCCCTGCACACAGCTCGCTAACCGTGGCTTTGGCAATGCTTAGTTCTCCCTGCACACAGCTCGCTAACCGTGGCTTTGGCAATGCTTAGTTCTCCCTGCACACAGCTCGCTAACCGTGGCTTTGGCAATGCTTAGTTCTCCCTGCACACAGCTCGCTAACCGTGGCTTTGGCAATGCTTAGTTCTCCCTGCACACAGCTAGCTAACCGTGGCTTTGGCAATGCTTAGTTCCCCCTGCACACAGCTCGCTAACCGTGGCTTTGGCAATGCTTAGTTCTCCCTGCACACAGCTAGCTAACCGTGGCTTTGGCAATGCTTAGTTCCCCCTGCACACAGCTCGCTAACCGTGGCTTTGGCAATGCTTAGTTCTCCCTGCACACAGCTAGCTAACCGTGGCTTTGGCGATGCTTAGTTCTCCCTGCACACAGCTAGCTAACCGTGGCTTTGGCAATGCTTAGTTCTCCCTGCACACAGCTAGCTAACCGTGGCTTTGGCGATGCTTAGTTCTCCCTGCACACAGCTCGCTAACCGTGGCTTTGGCGATGCTTAGTTCTCCCTGTACACAGCTAGCTAACCGTGGCTTTGGCGATGCTTAGTTCTCCCTGCACACAGCTAGCTACAGCTATCAAATAAAGAATTGCATAAACATTATCATAAAGTATCATATGCATTATACAGAGCTAGGTAGCAACCTAAACAAAAAATGTAGGCTATGCGTCACATCATTGATTAACATTGCTAGCTAGCTAGTTAGCTAAACAAGCCATCTAGATTATATTACAATTTAAAATAGCTAATTGCCTCAAAACAAACCAGGCTTCGTTTTATCCTATTATACAAATCATTACAGTCATCACGTGGGATATAGCTAAGCAAATTGTGCCTGAAAATGTTAGCTATCTAATTTACAGTGTAGGGAGATCTTGTTTTCTTGCCTGCCAATGCTGTCTCACTCGGATGCACTTTTGTCAGCTGTTTTCTTAAAGCCACAGCAACCAAGGCACTTGAAGCGCAATATAAAAACATTCTATACATGTCAGCTGTTTCAAAAACATTTCTCTGCTATTAAGACTTTTACTGTAGAAGCATTGGCTACACATTGGCTACACTGTTCATATCCGAAGGCTCGGTAGGGGAGTGACTCTTGAGAAAGACTCGCCTGTGACCTCCGGAGGTGGCACAGGAGACGTGACAAGTTTGCAAGTTTACATTACAATCAAAGGTCTAGCCGAGAGTATTTTCTCGAAACCTCTAGAGAATCTCTCATAGTGAGAATACACTCCCACTAAAACCCTCCTGGATTTGACGAGTCTTCATCAGAATGATATGTCCTCTCCCCAAAGTGATAAGTAGGCCATGAGAAGAGTGGGCTGGGGAAGCCTGTGTCATTATTGATTTAACAAGTTATGAATAATTCATTTTCAGTGGCTGGCATCAGCTGTGTCCACTGTTTATTAGTGCTGAATTGGGATGGACAGAGAGAGAGAGAGAGAGAGAGAGCAAGAGAGTGTGTGAGAGAGAGAGAGAGAGAGAGAGAGTCTGCACACACTCTTTCATTATCTCACTCCACTCTCCAGTCCTCTCCAGCTCACTCCCTTGGATACAGATCTAGGATCAGCTTACCTTTCCCAAATTGTAACCTGCATTATTGGGGAGAAAAACGTATGACCAGCATCTAAGCACAACTTCATTCTTCCTCTTTTAACCCAGCCCCACTCTGCTTTAGAACTCAGAACACAGAACCCAGGGACCACTCTGCTCTAGAACTCAGAACACAGAACCCAGGGACCACTCTGCTCTAGAACTCAGAACACAGAACCCAGGGACCACTCTGCTCTAGAACTCAGAACACAGAACCCAGGGACCACTCTGCTTTAGAGCTCAGAACACAGAACCCAGGGACCACTCTGCTTTAGAACTCAGAACACAGAACCCAGGGACCACTATGCTTTAGAACTCAGAACACAGAACCCAGGGACCACTATGCTTTAGAACTCAGAACACAGAACCCAGGGACCACTCTGCTTTAGAGCTCAGAACACAGAACCCAGGGACCACTCTGCTTTAGAGCTCAGAACACAGAACCCAGGGACCACTCTGCTTTAGAGCTCAGAACACAGAACCCAGGGACCACTACTCTGGGCCAAGCTTTTTTATGAGAGTAACATTTATGATCTCAAGTAATAATTCAAAACGTTGCTTGCAATCCCAGATTCCTATGAATTCTTCGGCTGAGTGCTAGGTGATTTATAGTCGTTTCCAGCTTTCCTGACACTCTTTTCCAGGAGTACACAAACCCAGCTTTATACATGGACATAATTCACACACACTACACTGGCTGCCAAAGAATCCAGCAGCCGCCTGCTATACGTCTGTCTTTAACTTCAGGAGAGTTCTTAACTTTGATAAAACGATCAAATCTTTGTTGAGAAGTTACAACTTTATTTAAGTCTCCTGGTATGGCCTCTGGCCGGCCCTGAGTTGAGGAGAGGGGCTGAGTATAGTAACACTGCTGCAGGTCAATCTCTAGACCTTTCAGATGCAGAGCAACCTACTGTGGTGGCCTAATGGCAGGGTCAGAGGCTGGTGACAGGATTTACTGACATGACTTAGGAAGGATATCCCACACCATAACCTTCTAACACACAGAAGCGCTGTTGTGACATTATGGCCTTTTCACTAGACAGTTGACATTCTGTGTGCTTTGAAATAGATTAGTTTGACAAACAAAGTTATCAAAATAAAACTCATTTTGGATTGACTAATCATGAATCATATACAAGGTACAAATAACTGAAACATCTAAATTCGAAAACTAAAAGTAAATGAGAAAATCAGACCAAAAGCGTAATAGAGTATACTGTACCTTAGAGAGTCTAATACCTGAATATAGGTAGCAGAAGTGGGAAAAAAGGGTTCCAAAAAGGGTTCTTCGGCCGTCCCCATAAGATAACCCTTTTTTGGTTCCAGGTAGAACCCTTTAAGGTTCTATGTAGAACCTCTGAAGAAAGGGCTCTACATGCAACCCAAAAGGTTTCTACCTGGAAACAAAAAGGGGGACAGCCGAAGAACCCTTTAAGGTTCTAGATAGCACCTTTTTATCTAAGAGTGTAGCAGTAGTAGCAGTTCCAGAGAATGGCTGTTATTTTCAATGTGCTCCCTGACTGCCTGTGGAGTTACGAGATCTCCAGCTTGTGTGAACTCAGCAAGGAAGTTTCACTGATTTCAGGCCTGCCACCACATTACTATATCCATGATTTATTCACATTTACATTTTAGTAATTCAGCAGACGCTCTTATCCAGAGCGACTTACAGTTAGTTAGTGCAGACACGTTCATTCTTTTTTTGTACTGGCCCCCCGTGGGAATCGAACCCACAACCCTGGCATTGCAAGCGCCATGCTCTACCATCTGAGCTACACGGGCAGAAGGCATTCTGGGGAGATGAATACAATATTTTCAGTGAGCTGAGTGACAGACAGCGTACAACAGGTGGATACACGTCACACATATGCAACACACACCAGACATAAACACATGCACACAATCACAAGTGCATGCACACACACGCACAAAAGCACATTTACAGTGACCTTCCAAAATTATTGACAACTTTGATACAGATGAGTAATAACAACTGTATAAAATAAATAATTCAAATACTGAGGTATATTGTATGCTCCAAACATTGGGAAATTATATTATTTTATACTAATACAATTGCTCAGAAAAAAATATTTTGTGTAAAAATAAATATATTTTAAAATATCTAAAAAAGGTAGAGGTAAAAATGATTGACACGGTTTTGAAGATCTTTAACTACCTCAGCTTGTGGGGATAACAGCACTGAGGCCTTTTCTAATATGTTTTATGAGTTGGAGAACACGTTGGGAGGGATCTTAGACCATTCCTCCATACAGAACCCATCCAGATCCTTGATATCCTTCGTCTGTGCTTATGGACTGCCCTCTTCAATTCAAACCACAAGTTTTCAATGGGTTTCAAGTCCGGAGACTGATACGGCCATTGCAAAATGTTGATTTTTTGGGGTCAATAAATAATAATAATAATAATAATAATAACTTTATTTGTATAGCACTGAGCCACATACAGTTGATGTCGGAAGTTTATATACACTTAGGTTGAAGTCATTAAAACAAATTTTTCAACCACTCCATAGATTTCATGTTAACAAACTATAGTTTTGGCAAGTCGGTTAGGACATCTACTTTTTGCATGACACAAGTAATTCTTCCAACAAATATTTACATATAATTCATTATATCACAATTCCAATGGGTCAGAAGTTAACATACACTAAGTTGACTGTGCCTTTAAAACAGTTTGAAAAATTCCAGAAAATCATGTCCTGGCTTTAGAAACTTCTGATAGGTTAATTGACATAATTGAGGTGTACCAGTGGATGTATTTCAAGGCCTACCTTCAAACTCAGTGCCTCTTTGCTCGACATGGGGAAAATAATAAATGGGAAAATCAAAAGAAATCAGCCAAGTAAAGAAAATTGTAGACCTCCACAAGTCTGATTCATCCTTGGGAGCAATTTCCAAATGCCTGAAGGTACCACGTTCATCTGTACAAGCAATAGTACGCAAGTATAAACACCATGGGACCACGCAGCCGTCATACCGCTCAGGAAGGAGATGCGTTCTGTCTCCTAGAGATGAACGCACTTTGGTGCGAGAAGTGCAAATCAATCCCAGAACAACAGCAAAGGACCTTGTAAAGATGCTGGAGGAAACAGGTACAAAAGTATCTATATCCACAGTAAAACGAGTCCATTAAAAAGGCAGACTACGGTTTTCAACTGCACATGGGAACAAAGATCGTACTTTTTGGAGAAATGTCCTCTGGTCTGATGAAACAAAAATAGAACTGTTTCGCCATAATGACCATCGTTATGTTTGAAGGAAAAAGGGGGAGGCTTGCAAGCCGAAGAACACCATCCCAACCGTGAAGCACGGGGGTGGCAGCATCATGTTGTGGGGGTGCTTTGCTGCAGGAGGGACTGGTGCACTTCACAAAATAGATGGCATCATGAGGAAGGAAAATTAAGTGGAAATATTAAAGCAACATCTCAAGACATCAGTCAGGAAGTTAAAGCTTGGTCGCAAATGGGTCTTCCAAATGGACAATGACACCAAGCATACTTCCAAAGTTGTGGCAAAATGGCTTAAGGACAACAAAGTCAAGGTATTGGAGTGGCCATCACAAAGCCCTGACCTCAATCCTATAGAAAAGTTGTGGGCCGAACTGAAAAAGCATAAGCTGATCCTAGATCTGTATCCAAGGGAATGGGCCAAAATTCACCCAACTTATTGTGGGAAGCTTGTGGAAGGCTACCTGAAACGTTTGATCCAAGTTAAACAATTTAAAGGCAATGCTACCAAATACTAATTGAGTGTATGTAAACTTCTGACCCACTGGGAATGTGATGAAAGAAATAAAAGCTGAAATATATCATTCTCTCTACTATTATTCTGACATTTCACATTCTTAAAATAAAGTGGTGACCTAACTGACCTAAAACAGGGAATTTTTACTAGGATTAAACTGTGAAAAACTGAGTTTAAATGTATTTGGCTAAGGTGTATGTAAACTTCTGACTTCAACTGTAGGTGTGATATGGTTTCCTGGTACCTGTTAAAAGCCATGTTTCAGCATTGTGAACTAACTGTAGACAATGGAGTGATTTCTGACAGACATGTATACAAAGAGTTACAGTAATCTAGGCCTGAGGAAATAAAAGCATGTATACTTTTCTCCAGATCAGTGACTGAAATAAAATACTTGACTTTAGCTATATTTCTTACATAATAAAAGCAGGCCTTCTTTACATACAGCTCAAGGTTTAGGTCAGGGTCAAAGAAGACATCAAGGTTTAGGTCAGGGTCAAAGGAGACATCAAGGTTTAGGTCAGGGTCAAAGGAGACATCAAGGTTTAGGTCAGGGTCAAAGGAGACATCAAGGTTTAGGTCAGGGTCAAAGGAGACATCAAGGTTTAGGTCAGGGTCAAAGGAGACATCAAGGTTTAGGTCAGGGTCAAAGAAGACATCAAGGTTTCTGGCAGTAGGCTTCACATTGGTGGACAGATGAAGGCTATTTAGGGTTCTAGCAAGGTGGGGGCCAAATAAAACAACATCTGATTTTTATCATTGAGGTGGAGAAAATGGTCAGACATCCAACATGTGATGTCAACAAGACACATGTAAAAGGTAACTACGCTAGCTTGGTTACTAGGTCTGATTGGTAAATAAAGTTGCGTGTAATTTAAAAAAACTAGAATAGAGCATTCGCCGGCAACGACAGCAAACACAAGGTCATTTTCTGACTTTCAGTAAAGCAGTTTCCGTGCTGTGAAGTGAGCGGATGTCTGACTGTAATTGTTCAAGTTGTTCATACTCAAATACGCCACCAATTACTTGAAAACAACTTTTGTTTAATTCTTGGATAAAATAGGAAGGTTAGAGAGGTCTATAATAGCTCAGTGGGTCTAGATGGAGCATTTTAAGGAGAGGTTTGACCAAAGCAGTTTTAAAATAGGCTGTAAAGGAGCCAGAGGTCAGGGAAATATTTACAATAGACAGAACGTTGGGGCCAACAGTAGTCTAGTAGGGATCATGCCCAAGGGGCAGGAGGAGGTCTTCATGTGAGCTACAGTATCAAGGAGTGACTCACATTTTGCTCAAAGGAGCAAAAGGAAGCCGTAGACAGTATCAAGAGTAGTTGCCTCAAGTGTCTTGTCGTGGAAATTACCACCAGGGACACCTGAAGTCGATCTTAAATGAATCATTCTTTATTACCAGCAAGCTGGAGGTCACAGTCAAACTTAGATGCATAAAGTACATGGTGTTAATTTCCACTACAATTTGGCGTCAACTAACAGGAAGAGTGATTCCACCTGTGGAGCATCCCAGTGAAGGTCTGCGAGGGAGACACCGTAGTGGGAAAGCGTAAGGGAAATTCCCATTTGGCCAAAGACGTTGTGGACCCGCCCAGCCCAGACTATTACTGAGAGCTGCCCGGGGGAGGATACCTGTCCTGCGAACATATGAATTTGTATAAAAATAAATAAATATATAAAACCAATACAACTAAACATAAAAAATGAAGGATGGTAGCACTAGTCTTAAGTAACAGCAAAAGGTTTTATACTAAATGTATGGGAGGCGGCAAAACTCTAGAGACTATAGCATTTATGACTATATAAACTATTTAGACCTGAGATGCTCAGGGACTATAGAGACTGTAGATACTGTAGAGACAATAGAGACTATATAGACTGTAGAGACTGTAGAGACTGTAGGGACTGTAGAGACTGTAGAGACAATAGAGACTGTAGAGACTATATAGACTGTAGATACTGTAGAGACTATAGAGACAATAGAGCCAATAGAGACTGTAGAGACTATAGAGACTATATAGACTATAGAGACTGTAGAGACTGTAGAGACTATAAAGACTGTAGAGACTATAGAGACTATATAGACTATAAAGACTGTAGAGACTATAGAGACTGTAGAGAATGTAGAGACTGTAGAGACTATAGAGACTGTAGAGACTGTAGAGACTATAAAGACTGTAGAGACTATATAGACTGTAGAGACTGTAGAGACTATAGAGACTGTAGAGAATGTAGAGACTGTGGATAATGTAGAGAATGTAGAGAATGTAGAGACTGTAGAGACTGTAGAGAATGTAGAGAATGTAGAGAATGTAGAGACTGTAGAGACTATAGAGACTATAGAGACTGTAGAGACTATAGAGACTATATAGACTGTAGAGACTATATAGACTAGAGACTATAGAGACAGTATATACTGTAGAGACTATATAGACTATAGAGACTGTAGACTGTAGAGAATATATATAGATTATATAGACTATAGAGACTGTGGAGAATGTAGAGACTGTAGAGAGAGTATACACTGTAGAGACTATAGAGACTGTAGAGAATGTAGAGACTGTGGAGAATGTAGAGAATGTAGAGAATGTAGAGACTATAGAGACTGTAGCGAATGTAGAGACTGTAGAGACAATAGAGACTATATAGACTATAGAGACTATAGATACTATAGAGACTGTAGAGACTGTAGAGACTGTAGAGACTGTAGAGAGTATATAGATTATATAGACTATATAGACTATAGATACTATAGAGACTGTAGAGACTGTAGAGACTATATAGACTATAGAGACTGTAGAGTCTACAGTCTCTATACTATAGAGACTGTGAGACAGTATATACTGTAGAGACTATAGAGACTATATAGACCATAGATACTGTAGAGACTATAGAGACTGCAGAGACTATATAGATTATATATACTATAGAGACTGCAGAGACTGTAGAGACTGTAGAGACTATAGAGACTGTAGAGACTATAGATACTGTAGAGACTGTAGATGCTATAGAGACTGTAGAGACTGTAGATACTATAGAGACTGTAGAGACTGTAGACTATATAGATTATATAGACTATAGATACTGTAGAGACTGTAGAGATTATATAGACTATAGAGACTTTAGAGAGAGTATAAACTGTAGAGACTATAGAGACTATATAGACTATAGATACTGTAGAGACTATAGAGACTGTAGAGACTATAGAGACTGTAGAGACTGTAGAGACTATATAGACTATAGATACTGTAGAGACGGTAGAGACTGTAGAGACTATAGAGACTGTAGAGACTGTAGAAACTGTAGAGACTATATAGACTATAGAGACTGTAGAGACTATATAGACTATAGAGACTGTAGAGACCTTAGATACTATAGAGACTGTAGAGACTGTAGAGACTGTAGAGACTGTAGAGACTATATAGATTATATAGACTATAGATACTGTAGAGACTGTAGAGACTATATAGACTATAGAGACTGTAGAGACTGTAGATACTATAGAGACTGTGAGACAGTATATACTGTAGAGACTATAGAGACTATATAGACTATAGATACTGTAGAGACTGTAGAGACTGTAGAGACTATATAGACTATATAGACTATAGAGACTGTAGAGACTGTAGAGACTATAGAGACTGTAGAGACTATAGATACTGTAGAGACTGTAGAGACTATAGAGACTGTAGAGACTATAGATACTGTAGAGACTGTAGATGCTATAGAGACTGTAGAGACTGTAGATACTATAGAGACTGTAGAGACTGTAGACTATATAGATTATATAGACTATAGATACTGTAGAGACTATATAGACTATAGAGACTGTAGAGACTGTAGATACTATAGAGATTGTAGAGACAGTATATACTGTAGAGACTATAGAGACTATATAGACTATATAGACTATAGATACTGTAGAGACTGTAGAGACTATATAGACTATAGAGACTGTAGAGACTGTAGAGACTATAGAGACTGTAGAGACTGTAGAGGAACCTTTGAATATACATATGACGTGGAAGAAGACCAGAGCTAGTCTTATAGAGAAGACTAGAGCTAGTCTTATAGAGAAGACCAGAGCTAGTCTTATAGAGAAGACCAGAGCTAGTCTTATAGAGAAGACCAGAGCTAGTCTTATAGAGAAGACCAGAGCTAGTCTTATAGAGAAGACCAGAGCTAGTCTTATAGAGAAGACCAGAGCTAGTCTTATAGAGAAGACTAGAGCTAGTCTTATAGAGAAGACCAGAGCTAGTCTTATAGAGAAGACCAGAGCTAGTCTTATAGAGAAGACCAGAGCTAGTCTTATAGAGAAGACCAGAGCTAGTCTTATAGAGAAGACCAGAGCTAGTCTTATAGAGAAGACCAGAGCTAGTCTTATAGAGAAGACCAGAGCTAGTCTTATAGAGAAGACCAGAGCTAGTCTTATAGAGAAGACCAGAGCTAGTCTTATAGAGAAGACCAGAGCTAGTCTTATAGAGAAGACCAGAGCTAGTCTTATAGAGAAGACCAGAGCTAGTCTTATAGAGAAGACCAGAGCTAGTCTTATAGAGAAGACCAGAGCTAGTCTTATAGAGAAGACCAGAGCTAGTCTTATAGAGAAGACCAGAGCTAGTCTTATAGAGAAGACCAGAGCTAGTCTTATAGAGAAGACCAGAGCTAGTCTTATAGAGAAGACCAGAGCTAGTCTTATAGAGAAGACCAGAGCTAGTCTTATAGAGAAGACCAGAGTGAAAGCAAGTAACGGTGCCATGCCCAGCTGACAGTACGTGTTAAGCTGATTGAAACTTGGATAATAAGAAATATTATTAGTGTTACTACTTGGTGCATTACGTTAGCTGGAACCTCTCCAGCTTGCTGATAATAAAGAATTATTCATTTAATATTGACTTCAGATATCCCTGGTGGTCATTTCCACGACTGTCAGCTACTGTCAATCTGGGATCTAATATTTTAGAACTGTAAAAACTGTTTGCAGAGATCAGGGGATGCGAGCATGCAGTGGTGACCCATCATTCAGGGCAGGTGTTTTGAGACCCAGATTTTTTTTGGGGGGTTGCATGTTTTGCATGTTATTTTGGCATTAATACGTGTCACATATCAGTATGCAAACAATGTAAATGTTATAAAAAAAATAATCTTTGAGTTAATAAAGCTGCATACAAACATGGTCTCTTTTATGTTTTCTTGAGTAAGACAGCTCCAGAATGCAGGTGTTTCAGCCTAGCTCAGTGCTTTCTGTGGTGGGGCAGCTAGCGGAAAATACGGAGCGTAGGGGTTGGCAATGTAGTTGTGCCGTGATTGGCTCAGTGTTCTGTCACTCATGGGGACACTATGACAAGGGTAGAGCTTGAAAATTGTGTACTACCATAGAGTTACATTAGAAGTGTCAGTCCAAGAAGGCTCAAGGTCATTGGCCACAGATAAAATGACAGATCAAATCACGTTATATCTACAGTAGCTTTGATTGGATTGATCATTGTCACGAGAAGTTTGCTGTCTCAATTATCAAACTCAACTATCACTCTAGCTTTGATGAATTCCCAGAGGTTGTAAGGCTCTGGTTAATGAAGAACTAAACAATGTCCCAGTGTGCAACAGATCAGTTCTTTATTCAGAGAGCTCTGACCAACATCACACAAACCACTGTTTATATATTAGTCATACGCCCCCCAGGGAGAGCCAATAAGGGCTCTCCCTTACTCATCTGTCTTCACAGCTCTACTGGTTAAGTTAGATTTCTAAGAGCACAGAGGGTGTTTTTTTTTTTACTTTTAGTCACTATCTTAAATGTAAAAACATCTCTATCAATCATGTAAACATCATACTTTCACAATCTTAGCTATCAGTCGTCATCATGAATCAAGTCGACAATCTACTGGCAAATCCTTTTTAATCCTTGTCATATGAAGAGAACTAATGAAGAGAAATTATAGATAAGACGTATCTGTGCTCATCAGCCATTGGACATAAACATTACACAACAAGTTGGAAATCGCAATTTCTACAATGAGTGGTTTGGAAGGAATCAGTGGCTAACTTGGGAAAAAACGAGCTGTGACTGGGAAAATACGTTTTGAATGGTCATTTAACTCGGAATTGTAAATCGGGAACTCAGGCCTCTTTCTAGAGCTATGACCTGAAGATCCCTGACGTCATCATGATTCGACTTTGGTTTTTTTCCGAGTTCCCAGTTGTCTTGAAAGCACCATAAATCCAGACTTTGATGACAAACTTGTTCCTGTTCAAGTGAGCACAGCACAACAATATGAGTCCAAAAATGTCTTGTATGCTGCTGCATAAATGATGTAATATGCCAGGGAGATATGTATGCTGTAGCTAAGAAAGTAATAGTGTAAGTGTCCACTACCGGTCAAAAGTTTTAGAACACCTACTCATTCAAGGGTTTTCTTTATTTTTACTATTTTCTACATTGTATAATAATAGTGAAGACATCAAAATTAGGGTTAAACAATGGTTAAACAAATCAAAAATATATTTGATATTTGACATTCTTCAAATTGCCACCCTTTGCCTTGATGACAGCTCCTGGCATTCTCTCAACCAGCTTCATGAGGTAGTCACCTGGAATGCATTTCAATTAACAGCTGTGCCTTCTTAAAAGTTAATTTGTTGAATTTATTTCCTTCTTAATGTGTTTGAGCACACCAACATCAAAACCTCATCCCGACTGTAAAGTATGGTGGAGGGAGCATCATAGTTTCGGGGCTGCTTTGCTGGACAGCTTGCTATCATTGATGGAAAAATGAATTCCCAAGTTCATCAAAACATTTTGCAGGAGAATGTAAGGCTATCTGTCCACCAATTGAAGCTCAACAGAAGCTGGGTGATGCAACAGGACAACGACCCAAAACACAGAAGTAAATCCACAACACAATGGCTTCAACAGAAGAAAATACCCGTTCTGGAGTGGCCCAGTCAGAGTCCTGACCTCAACCCGATTGAGATGCTGTGGCATGACCTCAAGAGAACGGTTCCCACCAGATATCCCAAGAATATTGCTGAGCTGAAACAGTTTTGTAAAGAGGAATGGTCCAAAAATCCTCCTGACCGTTGTGCAGGTCTGATCCGCAACTACAGAAAACGTTTGGTTGAGGTTAATACTGCCAAAGGAGGGTCAACCACTTATTAAATCCAAGGGTTCACATACTTTTTCCACCCTGCACTGTGAATGTTTACATGGTGTGTTCAATAAAGACAAGAAAACGTATAATTGTTTGTGTGTTATTAGTTTAAGCAGACTGTGTTTGTCTGTTGTTGTGACTTAGATGAAGGTAATTCCAAAGGGTTCACAAACATTTTCTTGCCACTGTATATGTCCCATTTATTTATCCTACGGTTCTGACTTGGTGTTTTATTTATTCAACCTTTATTTAACTAGGCAAGTCAGTTAAGAATAAATTCTTATTTCCAATGACGGCCTACATACAGGGTCAGCCCCTGGAGCAAATTAGGGTTAAGTGCCTTGCTCAAGGACACATCGACAGGTTTTTCACATTGTTGGCTCGGGTATTCGAACCAGCGACATTTCGGTTAGTGGCCCAACGCTCTAACCGCTAGGCTACCCCCCGCCCATGTTCTGAATTATGTCGCTAGACAAATAGTTATATTGACTAGTCTGTCCTAGCTCGCTCATTAATGTCTTAACCGAAATTATGGATTGTCTCTTATCCGCTTGTCGTCCCCTTATGTCATAGTTTGTACATCTCAATTGTCAGTAGAAACCACATTTGTTTTAGCAAGTCAGCCATATCAGCTATGTTTTTTTAAAAGGCAGTAAATGAGGCTGAATTAACTGTTTCGCTGCCAGACAAGGCTCCGCTGAAAGCCAGGTGTAGCAGTGGTAAGGTGTTGGGACTGTTTGTCACTGTTAAATTGCAATTAATGTATTGTTTAGTGTTGTGTTGTGTTGTGTAGTGGCTTTTCTGGCATGCATCCCCCCAAAAAAACATTTTGGTTTGCCCCACCAAGATATACATGCTAACATCGTCACTGCGAGCATGTCACTGTTAGGGAGGGGCACCAAGAACACGGTCAATTGTCTTAAACTGAATTTTGGAGTTGTGGGACTTCTCAGAGATCAGGGTAGAGAAATAGTTTGCTATTGCATCTTTAACAGCAACATTGTAATTTCTTATTATCTCATAGAATACTTGAAGTTAGCAGGCCTTCCATTTATGTTTAGCCGTTCTAAGTTCTAAGACAAGAGTTTGTTTAACCCAGGTGAGACTCTGGCAGATAGTTTAGTCTTGGTTTTAACTGGTGCCACTGAGTCTAAAGTAGCCTGACATATTGTAAATGCCTGGAGTTTGCTATATAGCCTTGGCACTTGGATTGGAACCGGTGCTTTGGTCAGATTACAGGAAATAGAGATCTTTGGCCACACAGACCAGTGTTAAGGCGTCGAAATGAGAATGCATGAGCAGAAAATAACCCCATACCTACCGTAAAATATGCTGGTGGATCTTTGATTTTATGGGGCTATTTTGATTCCACTGGTCCTGGGGTCCTTGTTAAGGTCAATGGCATCATTAACCAGGACATTTTAGCCAAAAACCTTGTTGCCTCTGCCAGGAGGCTGGAACTTGGCCACAAGTGGATCTTCCATCAAGACAACAACTCTAAGCACACACCAAAATCCACAAAGAAATGGTTCATTGGCCACAAAATGAATATTTTGCAATGACCATCTCAGTCTCCGGACTTGAAACCCATTAAAAAACTGTGGTTTGAGTTGAAAGATTTCAAGGTTCTGGAAGGATCATGTATGGAGGAATGGTCTAACATCCCTCATAAAACATTTTAGAAAAAGGCTCAGTGACGTTATCCTCGCAAGTTGAGGTATTGAAAAGGTACTGAAAACGGGTGTCAATAATTATGACACCTACCTTTTTGAGAAAACAGATATTACTTAAAATCAAATTGCATTAGTATAAAATAGTATAAATTCCCAATGTTTCTGAGCAGACAGTATAGCTCAGTACTGTAATTGTTCACTTACAAAGTTATTTTTTCTCATCTGTATCAAGGGTATCAATCATTTCGGACACCACTGTATGTATGCACACACACACACACACACACACACACACACACACACACACACACACACACACACACACACACACACACACACACACACACACACACACACACACACACACACACACACACACACACCACACACACACACACACACACAGTCAGACAGACACACCACACACACACACACACACACACACACCACACACACACACACACACACACAGTCAGACAGACACACCACACACACACACACACACACACACACACACACACACAGACACACACACACAGACACACACACAGACACACACACCACACGAACACACACACACACACACACACACAGACACACACACACAGACACACACACACAGACACACACACACACACACACACACACACACACACAGACACACAGACAGGGCGCCATAAAGAGCCTGTCAGGGAGAACTAAAGGAAGATGAGGTATGCGCTTAAGTTGTCTGTGACCTTTGACACCAGTCCATGTGATATTACTTAGACTGGACAAACCCTATGGGGCTCTTCATTCCTGCCCATTCCACTGTAAACCTGTATATCAATCACAGTAGATCCCAATCACAGTGGATATCAATTCCAGTGGATCCCAATCCCAGTAGATCCCAATCACAGTAGATCCCAATCACAGTGGATATCAATCCCAGTGGATCCCAATGCCAGTGGATCCCAATCACAGTAGATCCCAATCACAGTGGATATCAATCCCAGTGGATCCCAATGCCAGTGGATCCCAATCACAGTGGATCCCAATCACAGTGGATCCCAATGCCAGTGGATCCCAATCACAGTAGATCCCAATCACAGTGGATATCAATCCCAGTGGATCCCAATCACAGTAGATCCCAATCACAGTGGATATCAATCACAGTGGATCCCAATCACAGTAGATCCCAATCACAGTGGATATCAATCACAGTGGATCCCAATCACAGTAGATCCTAATCACAGTGGATCCCAATGCCAGTGGATCCCAATCACAGTAGATCCCAATCACAGTGGATATCAATCACAGTGGACATCAATCACAGTGGATCACAATCACAGTGGATATCAATGCCAGTGGATCCCAATCACAGTAGATCCCAATCAAAGTGGATATCAATCACAATGGATCCCAATCCCAGTGGATCCCAATCCCAGTGGATATCTATAGTCTGTTTCCACTAGTCTAGGATGTGATGTGGCCAAAGCCATATTCCTGCTTCATGTGTGAGGACAGATATTATCTTACCGTAAATACCATAGTATATAGACAATCAACCCCAAACTACACAGGAGCTTCTCATCTAAACCATATTGCACATAGTATTGCACACTTTATTCATGTATTGATTAAAAAAAGTGTGGATATTTTAAAAGCCTTTAATTTTCAATTTGGCTAACAGAGCAAAAATGTTGTCTACTGGTAGTAAGGTCATTCCTGCAGGGACATGTGGTGTGGGAGAGCCGTTGTCTTTACACTGTACCATTCAGAGGGGGGTATGTGCTGTAGATGTCTGCACCACTACTGCCGGAGATAGTGTGGGACACATCTCTTAATAAAGACAGATTGTCATCTAGCTCTGTTTCTTTACACAATTATCTCTCCTGGACCTAGTTAATGTCCTCAAAGTAGTGTAGTGTAAAGAGGCCCCTAGTCTGCTTTTGTTAGCAACTCCCTTTGTGTATGTGTCTCTCATACCCTTCTCTCTCCCTCTCCCTCTCTCTCTCTCTATCTCTCTCTCTCCATACCCTTCTCTCTCCCTCTCCCTCTCTCTCTCTCTCTCTCTCTCTCTCTCTCTCTCTCCATACCCTTCTCTCTCCCTCTCCCTCTCACTCTCTCTCTCTCTCTCTTTCTCTCTCTCTCATGTTCTCTCTCCCTCAGGGAACTCCAAGTTTCCATTCATGCTTCTCATTATTGGGGCATGTTGGGGTTTTATGGGCCTTGTAAACCCCTGAATTACGGCACTTTAAAATGGATTCTGACACTATTACGTGACCGTGCTTATGGAAAAGCCTTTCATTGCAGGACCGAAGACTTAAAATGGTGGACGACAAAAGAGCATGACTTGTTAATTATTTTTAACAGCCGTATAAAATGATTACAAACTAGGTAGGATACACAAATGACCAGTACCAGAAATGTGACATAATAAAATGACTTCCTCTTTGGGAAAATACCATGATGTCTTAGGAGGAAGAATGTGAATGTTGAGACTACACTGTGCTATCTAGAACCTAAAAGGGTCCTTTGGTTTTCCCCATAGGAGAACCCTTTGAAGAACCCTTTTTGGTTCCAGGTAGAACCCTTTTGATTTCCAAGTAGAGCCCTTTCTACAGAGAGTTATACATGGAATCCAAAAATGTTCTACCTGGAACTAAAAATTACGATCCAACATTGATCCAACATTGATATATGAGGCATAATTTCATTACGATCCAACATTGATCCAACATTGATCCAACATTGATATATGAGGCATAATTTCATTACGATCCAACATTGATCCAACATTGATATATGAGGCATAATTTCATTACGATCCAACATTGATCCAACATTGATCCAACATTGATCCAACATTGATCCAACATTGATCCAACATTGATATATGAGGCATAATTTCATTACGATCCAACATTGATCCAACATTGATATATGAGGCATAATTTCATTACGATCCAACATTGATCCAACATTGATCCAACATTGATATATGAGGCATAATTTCATTATGATCCAACATTGATCCAACATTGATTTATGAGGCATAATTTCATTACGATCCAACATTGATCCAACATTGATCCAACATTGATCCAGCATTGATATATGAGGCATCATCTCATTACGATCCAACATTGATCCAACATTGATATATGAGGCATAATTTCATTACGATCCAACATTGATCCAACATTGATCCAACATTGATATATGAGGCATAATTTCATTACGATCCAACATTGATCCAACATTGATCCAGCATTGATATATGAGGCATCATTTCATTACGATCCAACATTGATCCAACATTGATCCAACATTGATCCAACATTGATATATGAGGCATAATTTCATTACGATCCAACATTGATCCAACATTGATCCAACATTGATATATGAGGCATCATTTCATTACCATCCAACATTGATCCAACATTGATCCAACATTGATATATGAGGCATCATTTCATTACGATCCAACATTGATCAACATTGATATCTGAGGCATCATTTCATTACGATCCAACATTGATATATGAGGCATAATTTCATTTAAGATGAGGATAATAATGTAAGACACAATCCTTCAATTAAGGCACTTAAAATTCAACAACACTAGATATTAAATCATTAAGATAATAGCAATGGTAATGGAAATATAAATTGCAATAGTAATAATAATATTTTTATCGTGATATAACATAAATAAAATGTGATTAGTATGTATTGCTGCACAGAGAAAACAATTTCTGAATTATATAATGAATTAACAAAATGTAGAGATATTACATTATTTTCTTATCACACAAACTGAATAATGTTCACTGGTATATAAATATATAAAAATATCTAATTACAATTGAGTCTATTTATATGCAAGCGTGTGTTCGTGCGTGCGTGCGTGTGTGTGTGTGTAACCTTGTCCATGTGCACATACATGCTTGCTCCCATGTGTGTGTACGCGCGTGCACAAGTACACATGCACACATATCTCATCCTGGGCTGTGTACAGGCAGGAGCAGGTTGTTGGTTGACGGAGCAGACCAGAGCAGAGCGCTGGATCACAATAAAAGGTGTCAGGAGATGTCAGCCAGTCAAAACAGTGCCTGTTATTCCAGCCTGGACCCAAGTGCTGGTGAAGAGGCTCTTTTCAGGCACCCTTAATGTGGTAAAGTGATCTCCTGCACAATTGGGACACTCCAAGAGGCCATTCGCAGCAAACAGGCAAAAACAAACACCAACCATCCACCAACCCTCCTCCAGCCCCCTAATTCAGACCTCATGTTCAAGTCTGCACCACTGGGGGCTCAGCCACAGGCAGACAGACCCAGGTGGTCCATCATGAAACACTGTATCCTCACAACTTCACAACACTTTTAGTTAACTGCTATGAGAGATTTACTGATAACACTATGAAGCCG
Organism: Thymallus thymallus; assembly: GCA_023634145.1. Classification (NCBI taxonomy): domain Eukaryota; kingdom Metazoa; phylum Chordata; class Actinopteri; order Salmoniformes; family Salmonidae; genus Thymallus; species Thymallus thymallus. The sequence continues at coordinate 31,823,930 of CM042385.1, read as the reverse complement.
CATGATCCACTTGACAGTGTCTGGAAATGTTAGCTACATGGTCATGGAAGTTAGCATGGGCTATGTGTGTGGTGTGGTTTCTAGGAGATTACGTGCATAATCATCTGGTCCAAACCTGCACCCCTCCGAATACATACAGATCTTCCCAATGTCAACATTCACTTTCACCACTACCTCAACTTTCTGTGTATACTGATATACCATGGCTATTACAACAACACTACTACGCATGTCTATGGTCTAAAATCAACATCTAACTTAACCGTCCACCTTTCACTCTAACCTCTCTGTCTACAGTCAGGGAACAACATAACTCTGTGTAACTTCTTTCTTTGACAAGGCCCAGTGTTCCTGTTCCACACTGGGGTTCACTGGGGTTCACTGGGGTGACCTCTGTGGGTCCACATGGGGCCGTGGTGATTTTGTGGAGCAGAGGCCTTTCCATCTTTCCTACCAGGCAGAGGCTGAGGTTGCGGCTAGGAGGAGAGATCCTGAGCAGTAGCAGCCCAGCCGCCCAGCTGGCCTAGTGACAATTTGGCCGACAATGGCATCAGAATTAGCACTCCCTTTTACAAGTGCCGCCTCAAATTACTTCTCTCTCTTTCTCTTCCACACTCACAAAAGAGAAGAAAACAATTTTTTTTTAAGAGGCTGCAGATGCCAGACATTGTCTGTAATAAGTAGAGGTTGCTGGGATCCAAATCCATAATCATGGTCATAAAACAAACTGTTTACAACACAAATTAAACAATTATACTAGATAGATAACTATATCTCTCTAGGCACATCTCCTGGACTGGAATGGGGCTGACTGAATTCAAAGGAAATGCTTCTTCTTGTTCTTGTTCTTGTTCTTCTTGTTCTTGTTGTTCTTCTTCTTGTTGTTGTTCTTCTTGTTGTTCTTCTTTTCTTCTTCTTCTTGTTGTTGTTGTTCTTGTTCTTGTTGTTCTTCTTCTTCTTGTTGTTCTTGTTCTTATTCTTGTTGTTCTTCTTGTTGTTGTTCTTCTTATTCTTGTTGTTCTTCTTGTTGTTGTTCTTCTTATTCTTGTTGTTGTTCTTCTTCTTCTTCTTCTTCTTCTTCTTCTTCTTCTTCTTCTTCTTCTTCTTCTTCTTCTTCTTCTTCTTCTTCTTCTTCTTCTTCTTCTTCTTCTTCTTCTTCTTCTTCTTCTTCTTCTTCTTCTTCTTCTTCTTCTTCTTCTTCTTCTTCTTCTTCTTTTCTCTATTCTACCTCTTCCTCTTTTCTCCATCTCCTTCTTCTTGTCTGTTGAAACGTGGTCAGCTGTTGTGCTTCCATGTGGTCAGATGATCAAAGCCTGGGAGCGTTGGTAATTGTCCCCCGCTGAAGCGATGCCCTGTCTGGGATCAGGCTCTCAGCAGGTGGGGGGGACAGCCATGAGAACGGAGGGAGAGGGTGGAGGAACGCGAGAGGCCCTGCCTGGCAGAAATAAAGACTTCCTAAGGGCTGCTCTCTGACAACAGAGCCCCAAAGGGAGATTGAAAAATGAAGCCTAACTCCTTACATTAGGAGGGGGAGCAGGGAAGAGGAAGGGGCCACCGCTGGGCAGGAGGGGGTTGGAGGGGAAAGATGGAAGTATAAGAAAATATGATTATAATATTTGTTCAGAGAGGGGAGACCGACGAATGTGAGCCACAGTTTGCATTTGCCCTTAGAAGTCGTCGAAATATGGATGCGGCGTTACTTCACCTGCTAACCCGCCTCACCGCCAGACGCCTACCTCTTCTCGCTCGCAAACACTCACACACACACACACAAATAAAGTGGGCAGTCGTTCTAACACTATACACACACACACACAGATTGAGGCGGTGAGGCCATTTCATAGCAGGCCTAGTGTTTACCTGAAGACTAGGGGGAGCTGTGAAAGCTCACAAGTCGGACTACTTCACATGTATGTGGGAGCCTGCAAAACACTTTTCACTGCTGTCCGTCATTTTGATTGCCCAGCACGGCTCCCCCACCACACCCCCACCGCTCGGCCAGATGGCTCTTTTTTAACTGTCTGTGGGCTCTTGCACCTCCATACTAAATCCCTAGGCTCTGGGCTGGGCTTGTGGGTAGAGGATGGGAGGGAGGCGGGAGGAGAGTAGAGGAGGGGGAAGCTCTGTGGACAAATGGTTTCAGAGGTAGCTGAGCAAACAAAATGGATTAAAGGGAGTCTTTTCAAAACTACTTTGGAGCTCGTCCTCCGACCTGCTGCAGACAGAAGTTAATCAATACATTTCACTGAAGATTTTTAAAAAGCGTTAAAACAGAATTTATACATCCATCCAAACTAAATAGATTAGCTTCTGTGTCTTCTGTTGAAGGGTTCTGTTCAAGTGGAAGTGGACAGTCTAAGTCCATGTAACATACAGTACATTTTTGTGACTCAACTTTGGAACACACATTGCATTGGATTGCCAAGCCAATACTGAACAAGAGAGGTAACCCATGGCTGTTGTTGATTGCATGTGGTGTCTTTCAAGTCTTTTTTTTTTCCAGAAAGATCGTCAATTGAACGAAGTCCTCAGTCTGCTTTCCTTGCACCACTAGGACTTGGTAAAAGCGGTAAAAGCACATACTGTACAATGTCATGTTCCAATAGATTCCAATGGGAACGGGACTCAATTGTCACCTTTTGACTAAGACTTTTTACACTAAGATAGATTCTCGAGAGGTTTTGAAAAAATACCCGCGGCTAGACCTATTACTTTAGTGTCAACCTGCGAATTTCTCACGTCTCCTACGCCACCTTCGGAGACCCCACCGAGCAATCGGATGTAAACAGAATCATCTCTTCAAGAGAAATGATTGTACAGTAAAAATCTTAAAGGTACTACATGTAACAATTCAACAACAAACCATATCTTGTTGTCAAATTTACTGGTGCCAGAAAATCTCTTGTTGTCAAATTGGCTGGTGCCAGCAAATCTCGTTGCCCCAGTCAATTTGTCAACAAGAGATTTGCTGGCCCCAGTCAATTATGAGATCAAGAGCTGGTGGTCTTTTGTTAACCAATAAGAAGGCTGCACCATTAGAATGCAATTTTATGTGAGACCAATAAATATATATATATTTTTTCTTCCCAACGTTTGATCTTGGCCAAGTAAAGCCTAACCCGGATGATGATGGGCCAATTGTGTGCCGTCCTATGGGACTCCCGGCAGTGCATTAGACCGCTATTGTCAGGCTCTGGCCATAGGGAGCTCTTTGGCTCCTCTAGATAGCCAGGGTCAGAGCCTGACAGATCTAGTAGATCTAGATCTGTTTTAGTTTTGTGCTGAATCCCCAATTAGAGACAGCTGCGAGACGTTGTCTCTGATTGGGGATTCTATTTAAGTTGCCTTTTCACACACCTGTTGTGTGGGTCATTGTTAGATGTTTGTACGTTTCATGTCACAGACAAGTAAGTGTATTCCATTTCATTGTTTTGTAATTATAGTTCGTCATTGAGTTGATTATACATAGTATAATAAAATGTCGAACTATACCTGCTCTGCGCCTTGGTCTCTCTCTACACCCACTCGAGACAGAATGACCCACCACAACAAGACCAAGACGCGCAGTAAAAAAAAACATCGACGGGCAAAAGAACAGCCTGGAGCCCAGAAACCCCAAACAGTTTTTGGGGGAGGGCTATGGGGGTGGTCGGGGGTTGACGGAGAAGAACCACGGCCACTGCACTCGTGGGGGATCCAGGAGGAGCCCCTACAGCCATGGGAGCAGAGGTACGGAGAGGAGTCGGAGGAAAACGACGACTATGTGCCTTTGTTCCCTCACTCGTGGGGGCTCCCGATGGAGTCCTCACAGGAAGGGGATTGGCGATGGAGAGAGGAAGATCGGGGCAGTCGCATCCCTCCAACGCCAGTTCCCAACCCGGTGCCTCCAGCGTCGGCCCAGAGTCAGGTACGGTCCGTGCCTGCTCCGCGCACCACACCATCGGTGCGCACTCACAGCCCGGCACCGTCCTTGCCGGCTTCGCGCACCATACCATTGGTGCGCAGCCAAAGCACGGAGAGGCTGGAGGAAGAGGATCGCCCACCACTTCGTCTTCCAACGATCCAGGATCGAGAGAAACCCGAGGGGTTTTATGAATACCAGAAGGAGGAACAGACGAGGTGGTGGAGAGCCTGGGTTGCTCTTCCACTGGAGAAGCAGACGGATCCGCTGCTGATAGAAATAGAGGAGGAGGAGGACTTCGGGCGCCGATATGCTCTAGTGAACAAGCTGATGGATATGCGGGAGCGGGCTTCTGAGCCTCCAGCCAAGGTCAGCAGCCCTGAGCCTCCAGCCAAGGTCAGCAGCCCTGAGCCTCCAGCCAAGGTCAGCAGCCCTGAGCCTCCAGCCAAGGTCAGCAACTCTGAGCCTCCAGCGAAGGTCAGCAACTCTGAGCCTCCAGCGAAGGTCAGCAACTCTGAGCCTCCAGCGAAGGTCAGCAACTCTGAGCCTCCAGCGAAGGTCAGCAACTCTGAGCCTCCAGCGAAGGTCAGCAACTCTGAGCCTCCAGCGAAGGTCAGCAACTCTGAGCCTCCAGCGAAGGTCAGCAACTCTGAGCCTCCAGCGAAGGTCAGCAACTCTGAGCCTCCAGCGAAGGTCAGCAACTCTGAGCCTCCAGCGAAGGTCAGCAACTCTGAGCCTCCAGCGAAGGTCAGCATCCCGGAGCCTCCAGCGAAGGTCAGCATCCCGGAGCCTCCAGCGAAGGTCAGCAACTCTGAGCCTCCAGCGAAGGTCAGCAACTCTGAGCCTCCAGCGAAGGTCAGCAACTCTGAGCCTCCAGCGAAGGTCAGCAACTCTGAGCCTCCAGCGAAGGTCAGCAACTCTGAGCCTCCAGCGAAGGTCAGCATCCCGGAGCCTCCAGCGAAGGTCAGCATCCCGGAGCCTCCAGCGAAGGTCAGCATCCCGGAGCCTCCAGCGAAGGTCAGCATCCCGGAGCCTCCAGCGAAGGTCAGCATCCCGGAGCCTCCAGCGAAGGTCAGCATCCCGGAGCCTCCAGCGAAGGTCAGCATCCCGGAGCCTCCAGCGAAGGTCAGCAGCCCGGAGCCTCCAGCGAAGGTCAGCCGCCCTGAAACTCCACCGGTGCCCAGTCCGGGTTCGGCCATCTGCTCCACTTCCATGCCGGAGCAGTCCGCTCCACCTGTGCCCAGTCGGGGTCCGGAGGTCTGCCCAGCTCCAGAGCCGGAACCACCTGTCACACCGGTGCCCAGTCCGGGTTCGGCCATCTGCTCCACTTCCATGCCGGCGCAGTCCGCTCCACCGGTGCCCAGTCCGGGGCCGGTCGTCTGCTCCACTCCCATGCCAGAGCAGTCCACTCCACCGGTGCCCAACTGGGGTCCGGACGTCTGCCCAGCTCCAGAGCCGGAACCACCTGCCACACCGGTGCACAGTCCGGGTCTGGGCGTCTGCCCCGCTCCATGGCCGGAGCCGTTCGCCAGACCAGGTCCCATTCCAGGACAGGTCATCAGACTGGCGTCAGGGAGGAAAGTGTCCACTTCACCGGGGCCAGAACCGCCACCGAGGTGAAGTGTCCCTCCCCAACCCTCCCATGTCAGTTTTTTTTTATGATTCATTTTTTTTTAAATATGTATTTAGCGCGGTCGGGAGTCCGCGCCTTAGAGGGGGGGTACTGTCAGGCTCTGGCCATAGGGAGCTCTTTGGCTCCTCTAGATAGCCAGGGTCAGAGCCTGACAGATCTAGTAGATCTAGATCTGTTTTAGTTTTGTGCTGAATCCCCAATTAGAGACAGCTGCGAGACGTTGTCTCTGATTGGGGATTCTATTTAAGTTGCCTTTTCACACACCTGTTGTGTGGGTCATTGTTAGATGTTTGTACGTTTCATGTCACAGACAAGTAAGTGTATTCCATTTCATTGTTTTGTAATTATAGTTCGTCATTGAGTTGATTATACATAGTATAATAAAATGTCGAACTATACCTGCTCTGCGCCTTGGTCTCTCTCTACACCCACTCGTGACAGCTATGCCACTCGGGAAGCTCCAAGCAACAATTTTTTTGTCGAAAAGAATTAAGATATATTAAAAACATTTTCTGAAATCAAAATGCTAAAATATTACATATATCTAATTTAATAGCACAGCAAGGTTTTTGAAATAGCAGAAATGTATTCCTAATATTTTGACTTGTTTTATTGAGTTTTGAAATTGTGGCTGTAGGTTAAAAATAAAAAACGTTTTGTTGTTTGCTTGGCTGCAACGAGCAGCTGATGATCTCCCAAGTGAATTACCCACTTTTTCAGTTGCAATTAAATTTTACTACATGTAATGATTTGCATGATATTGATAAAGTTAGCTAGCAGTAGCTTTTGTCTTGCAGCTAAAATGTAATGAGTATACGGCCGACAAAATACATCCTTTAATTGTCTATACATGCTTGTGAATTGTTGCATTTTCCAAGAGCATGTTGTGGTTTGGTTGTAATATAGTTAAGATGAAAAGTTGCTTGCATAGTTGAATAGTTTGTTTAAAGCATGCTACCTGGCTAGCGGCTACTGGGATATTTACGGTAAATTTGTTGTTGTTGAGTCGCCTAGCCTCTGAACCCTGTCTCGGCACATGACATTCTGTTGCTAACGTAAATAGAAAAGTTGATGTACATATTACGTAAATTGAAATTTCATCATGATTAGGGTTGCAAAGGCAGGGCATATTACTGGAAACTTTCTAGAATTTGGGCATTTTTAAAGGATTTTGGTGTGAAAAGTGCAAATCAATCCCAGAATAACAGCAAAGGACCTTGTGAAAATGCTGGAGGAAACAGGTACAAAAGTATCTATATCCACAGTAAAACGAGTCCTATATCGACATAACCTGAAAGGCCGCTCAGCAAGGAAGAAGCCACTGCTCCAAAACTGCCATAAAAAAGCCAGACTACGGTTTGCAACTGCACATGGGAACAAAGATCGTACTTTTTGGAGAAATGTCCTCTGGTCTGATGAAACAAAAATAGAACTGTTTGGCCATAATGACCATCGTTATGTTTGGAGGAAAAAGGGGGCGGCTTGCAAGCCGAAAAACACCATCCCAACCGTGAAGCACGGGGGTGGCAGCATCATGTTGTGGGGGTGCTTTGCTGCAGGACGGACTGGTGCACTTCACAAAATAGATGACATCATGAGGAAGGAAAATTATGTGGATATATTGAAGCAACATCTCAATACATCAGTCAGGAAGTTAAAGCTTGGTCGCAAATGGGTCTTCCAAATGGACAATGACCCCAAGCAACCTTCCAAAGTTGTGGCAAAATGGCTTAAGGACAACAAAGTCAAGGTATTGGAGAGGCCATCACAAAGCCCTGACCTCAATCCTATAGAACATTTGTGGACAAAACTGAAAAAGCGTGTGCGAGCAAGTAGGCCTACAAACCTGACTCAGTTACACCAGTTCTGTCAGGAGGAATGGGCCAAAATTCACCCAACTTATTGTGGGAAGCTTGTGGAAGGCTATCCGAAACGTTTGACCCAAGTTAAACAATTTCAAGGCAATGCTACCAAATACTAACTTCTGACCCATTGGGAATGTGATGAAAGAAATAAAAGCTGAAATAAATAATTCTCTCTACTATTATTCTGACATTTCACATCCTTAAAATAAAGTGGTGATCCTAACTGACCTAAAACAGGGAATTATTACTAGGATTAAATGTCAGGAATTGTGAAAAACTGAGTTTAAATGTATTTGGCTAAGGTGTATGTAAACTGAGTTTAAATGTATTTGGCTAAGGTGTATGTAAACTTCCGACTTCAACTGTTTTTTTTACAGTGCATTTCAACAATGCATTTCCTAAATTACTGAAGATAACTTTGGTAAATTACCGGTATCTTTGCAACCCTACTCGTTATACCTCTACCTTGATTACTTACTTCCTGCTGCTCTGTGTCATTATGTTGCCTAGCAATGTGCCATGACAAAAATTTAGATTTTCAATTTTGTTAACACAAAAACACTTGACTGTCTGGCATATATTAATTTGTATAAATTGTGAGTCTAATCAAAAAGACTGTCTGGCATATATTAATTTGTATAAATTATGAGTCTAATCAAAAAGACAATTGAAAGAGGAAGTATTTGCATAAATTCTATGAGATTTTTAAACTATTACTCAATCTTACTGAATTGACTGTGCCACCATAGTAACCGTTGTCTTTGACAAAACATCTGTCATATTTTAGAGGCAGAGCTCAAAGATGGAAATACCCAATCATCATTTCGTAACAAAAATCATGATTTATTTCTGTCAGAGATACAATGCCTGACGGCCTGCTACTAGCATTTCTCTCCTATCCCGTGGACATGGCCCAGAGGCCTGGTGTCACTTTGCGCTAAGGGTGGTAAGCTAATAACCCTCTGCCTGATGACATGTCCCCATTCAGGGATCTCTGCAGGGAGCTGAGGGTCACTGGGATCACTCAACTAATGCAGGAGGCAAAGCCACCAACATGATCCTGCCAAGCCAGCCCTGAACCCTTGAAACTCTGAACCCTGACACAGTACCTCAGAAACTCTGAACTCTGGCACTGAACTCTGGGGCTCCCAAGTGGCGCAGAGGTCTAAGGCACTGCATCTCAGTGCTAGAGGCGTCACTACAGACAAGCTGGTTCGATTCCAGGCTGTATCACAACCGGACGTGATTGGGAGTCCCATAGGGCGGCGCAAAATTGGCCCAGCGTCGTCTGGGTTTGGCCGGTGTAGGCTGTCATTGTAATTAAGAATTTGTTCTTAACTTGCCTAGTTAAATACCTGGCAAACCCTGTTAGGCTCCACTGCACCGCCATGCCTCTCGCCTGCCTGTGAATGTAGGAGGGGTGGGTGTG